>CALYLW010002363.1:0-53198 GCA_944989445.1 Ampullaceana balthica | reverse complement strand
AACTCACACATAACTAAATACATATTCCAAGGAACAATACACAATATCAAACATAAAACACTAATACAATCTAAGCTAAATGGAGGAATAAACTTGCAAGACATACAAACAAAAATACAAGCACTCAGAATAAAATTTATAGGACAAGCCATTAAAAAAAGATCAGAAAATACATTCACACATTATTACTTAGGAATCAGAATAGGACATTTAATAGCAATTGATATCAGCACTGCACATTACATGGGTAGAAATCAATCCCAATTTCATACAGCATGCATCAAAGCAATAAAAGGTAATGAAGAAGTATTACACAAAACAACCAAAGAAATATATACACATATAATAAAAAGACAAGCAACACCTCTGAACAATAGAATTAAATGGACACAAGTTTATGGAATTACAAACACTGAGGAAACTTTTAAAAATACACATATCAAAGAAATACCAAATAAAGAAAAAGAAATAACATACACACTAATTTACAATACAACACCAGTCTCATCAAGAAATTATAAAGACAGAGGGGCAAGAATAGGCTGTCCACTCTGTAGGTCAGGAGCTGATGAGACTGATGTGACTGCGCCACCTGAGACTGTAAATATCACGGCTTCAAATTATCGTGTAAGCTCCTCCTAAAATTGTACATTACTTCAAAATCTCTGTTAAATCCAGGTAGAAATGTGTGTGGGACATAAGGTGTAAAAAATTATCACTTTTAGTTGTTGTTTTAGGTGATTAAATCTCTGTGGATATCAAGTGATTTTTATCTCACACATTTTAAGATTGTACAATTAATGGAGGTGGGAATGTTACTGACCAGGAAATCTGGCTTGTAAAATATATATCATTTTATTTTAAAAAAAGTTAATGGTTAAAATTAGTAAAATCTGTCATATTGGGAACTTTGGCAAAGGCATAGAGTAATTAACATTTCCAATTATCACTCATTCAATATTACACTGGGATTCTATGTAAATATGTTTAGCACGCGTGATGCCAAATATATATTAGATAAGACAAATGATTTTTTAATGACATATATTTTTAATATGTATGTATTAATGTTTAGAGGTCCTGCCATGTATTAATGTTTAGATGTCCTGCCATGTATTAATGTTTAGATGTCCTGCAATGTATACTTGTTTAGATGTCCTGCCCTGTATTAATGTTAAGATGTTCTGCCATGTATTAATGCATATTTGTCCTCTTATGTATTCATGTTAGATGTCCTGCCGTGTATTAATGTTTAGATGTCCTACCACGTATTAATGCATATTTGTCCTCCCATGTATTCATGTTTAGATGTCCTCCCATGTATTAATGTAAGATGCCCTACCAGGTATGAATATTTTAATGTCCTCCCATGTATTAATGTTTAGATGTCCTGTCATGTATTAATGTTTAGATGTCCTGCCATGTATTAATGTTTAGATGTCCTTCCATGTATTAATGTTTTTCTGTTTCCATGTATTTATAATTTATTGTCCTCCCATGTATCAGTTTTATAATTGTCCTCCCATGATATAATGTTGATATACCCTATTATGGGAATATTTTATGGTGTCTTCCCAAAGAGTGATGTTTAGATGTCCTGCTATTGAGTTGAATGAACACAGAAAATGTCTTTTATTAGAGTGCGCTTTTAAATTTAAGTCAACTGCAGAAAATAACTGGAACAATCTTCCATAATAATTGGGGGAGTGTGACACCATAGAACTCATAAATTAACCTTATCATCATCATATGTTTAGATGTCCTGCTAGTGGACCATGTAGAGAGGACACCCAAACATATGTTTATAGATGGCTTTCATAGAATTATCCCTATATATATTGCACCTAAGCGCGTCTGAGGCGTCTGTGTGTGGGAGTGTGGGTGCTCGCTATGCGTGGTAACTCCCGAAAATAAAATACATTATTGAAAATTAAGACGTAAAATAATAAAAGAATTTGTGTCGAGATTAACAAGACGGCGTTTCTCGCCATAAAATATTGTGACTTTTACGTCATAGTTTAAGCTCATATTAATTTGTAAAAAGGAAACAAAGTAAAAAGAGCCGTGGTTATTTCAATGTGATTTGTTAATGGTACTATCCATCTGTGTGGGTGTTTATCTTTGTGTGTGCACGTGTGTGAATTAGTGAGTGTGTGTGTGTGTGTTTTTGTTGTGAACTAAATGTGATGAGACGGTTTATTTTTATGTCTGGTAATGTTGCGGCTCTAACAAGACTATATATATATATTTTTTTTTAATTTTAAGAATTAATATTTGTTTGCAAATTACATCTTTACACTGTTTCCTTTATGTATTTCCAAAATGTATTTTATCCAGCCGTTCGAAAAATTGTTTGCTGTAATCTTTCTATAGATGTCTACATTTATGTTCAACGTTAATCTACCTAACTTTTTGTTTACAAACCATAGTAATTGTTTTTTTAGCGTAATATTTGAACAATATTTATATACTATTATTTTATTTATTATCAAATACGCAGTATCACTTTACCAGTTTTTTTCATATCTGCTATATGCATAATTTAAATACTTAATGTATTTGACATTTTAAAAGTTAGTAATAAATAATCAAATACTAACAATGTATTCATCCTTGTATTTCATCAATGAAATCTTCCTCGGAAGCGTAAATGTCGTGGTGGGAAACGAAAACAGAGACGAATCCCTGTCCTTATTTCCAAACAAAGACCTAACTCTGATTTTCATGTTGGTGTAGACAGCCATCAACGTTCTTATAACATTTTAAATGTTTTACCTATCAAAACATCTCCCATCTATACAGAAAGAAATCTCTGCATCGCGTCATTTAACGCTCAGTCACTTGGTCCATGTGACAAACGTACCGCTGTATGCGAATTTATCATGGACAGGCGGATAGACATCATGTTTATTCAGGAGACCTGGTTTCAACAAACTGGTGATGAGGGAAAGTGTGCTGATATTGCTCCACCTGGCTATTCTGTTCGATCATTTCCACGTGCCACTCGAGGTGGAGGCCTAGCCGCTGTCAACAGAAGTACGCTGTCACAAGAGCTTTCATTTGTAACAGAATTCGAATTTGCGCACACATCCTTTGAGTTAGTTCAAATCACATTGTCAGTGCCCCATCGTATCATCCACTTTATGTGCATCTACCGTGTCTTTCCGAGCAAAAAAAATAAATTAACGGATGCCAAATTTCTTGAGGAATTCCAGGAACTTTTGGACCATGCCAACACTCTGCCTGGCACTTACATGATAGTAGGAGACATGAACATTCATTATGATCAACTGCAGAATCCCATGACAGCAAAAATGGTAGAGCTTTTGGATTCATTCAACATTGATCAAATGATTGATAAACCCACCCATAAAAGAGGACATATAATTGATTGGGTATTGCACAGACCTGACGATTGCCTTGTCAAATCCGCAATCGTAACAGAAGAGCTGTCCTCTGATCATTTTTGTGTTATTTGTGAACTTGGGGTGATTGCCCCCCCTCCTCCCACAAAATTCAGGGACCATCGCAATCTGCGTGCCATGAATCGCGACGCCTTCCGGCAAGATCTAAGTGTGGCCGTGTCCCCTGACCTGTGCCCCACTTTGGATAAACTGAATAATACACTACTCTCTGTGCTGGACTTACATGCCCCTGTCACCCGCCACAATGTCAAGTCAATACGATCAGCTCCGTGGTATTCAACAATAAGGGAAGAACTTCGACGCGCCAAGAAAGCTCGACGGATAGCAGAAAAGACTTGGTTGAAGTCGAGACTTGTCGTCAATAAGCAAATTTATTCCGCTGCCAAGCGATGTGTTACTAATATTGTACATCAAGCAAAAACATCATATTTTAATAATAAAATAATCACAAGTAGTACTAGTAGGCAGCTATTTAACGTATGCAATAACCTCAGAGGGAGTGGTAAAGCTATGGTTCTTCCCTCTGTGTATCCCCTGCATCAGCAACCAGATATATTTTGTAACTTTTTTATCAACAAAATTGCTAAAATTCGTGATGAACTTGATGGAACGTTGTTGCCACCACATGATTTATCTCCTTCTTTTGCTGTGAGGTCAGGCTTTGACATGTTCCAGCCTGTTACGGAAAATGAGGTCAAAAGTATTATTCTAAAATCTAAGCCAACGTCCTGCCCTCTTGATCCCATCCCCACTCCACTATTGGTTGAGTCATTAGATCTCTTACTCCCAACAGTAACTAATATAGTTAATGAAAGTCTAAAATCTGGCACTTTTCCTTCAATATGTAAATCTGCTATTATAAAACCCTTGCTGAAAAAAAAGGGTTAGACCAAAACAATTTAAACAACTATCGACCTGTGTCTAATATTTCATTTTTGTCGAAAGTCATTGAAAAACTAGTCTTAAAACAACTTTTTTCTTATCTAAATGACCACACTCTTCTAAGTCCTAATCAGTCGGCATATAGACCTTATCACAGCACAGAGACCACTCTGTTGAAGGTAACAAATGACCTCATGCTTGCACTGGACAGTGGGAAAATTTCTATATTGGTCCTCTTAGATCTTAGTGCACTGTCGACCATCAAATACTGCTGAAAACCCTGCAAAATTATTTTGGAATTTCTGGCTCAGTTCTGGCTTGGTTTCAATCATACTTATCTAACAGATCACAGGTAGTATCAGTAGATGGCTGTATCTCTCAAAAAGCTGACTTGCTTTATGGTGTGCCTCAGGGCTCTGTTTTGGGTCCGGTACTTTTTGTACTGTATACAAGACCACTACTTCTACTGCTCGAAAAGCATTCAGTTAAAAGCCAATCATTTGCAGATGATACTCAACTATATACTCACACTGATCCCTCTAATATGGACTCTGCTGTCCAATTGTTGCAGGAGTGCATTGGTGAAGTAAAGTCTTGGATGACGTTAAGCAAACTCAAGCTGAATGATGACAAGACTGAAGCACTTCTATTTTGCAACAATAAATCACGCAGTACTTTGTCTCTTCCGAAGTCAATTCACGTAGCCAGTTCGGATATTCTGTTCACAACATCGACTAGGAATCTTGGCTACATTATTTCTGACAACATGTCTATTAACAACTTCATCAACCACATCTGTCGCTCTGCCTACACTGCCATTCGTCAGATCAGCTCAATCCGTCATTACTTAACAGTTAGTGCCACAAAAACTCTAGTCTGTGCTCTTGTACTGGCTCGTATGGATTACTGCAATTCTCTTCTGTCAGGTGCGCCAAAACAATGCATTGAAAGAATACAGAAAGTTCAAAATTCAGCTGCCAGACTAGTGCTCAAGGCAAAAAAACATGACCATGTTACTCCACTTCTTCGCTCACTTCATTGGCTGCCTATACAAGCCCGTATTGATTACAAACTGGCCGTTCTCTGTCACAACTTCTTTTCGGACTCATGCCCATCGTATCTTACTGAACTTTTGTCGGTCTACTCACCCACTCGCCAGCTACGATCTTCTGCAGACACACGCGTTCTCTCTGTTCCAACAACACGCACCAAAACATTTGGTGAAAGGTGTTTCTCTTTTTGTGCAGCCAAACAATGGAATTCTCTTCCATTACACATACGTGGTATTCAAACAACCAAGTCCTTCAAGACTGCACTTAAGACACATCTTTTCAAAATTTATTTTCAAAATTGATGCAACAACATTTCTTGTAAATGATTAACGTAGCTTATGTATAATGTACTGTAATTTTGTGTGTTTGTTGTGATATGAAAGTTAATTTAATACTCATAGGTATGTTAATTCTTTCATGTAAAGCGCTGTGAGCCCAGTTCCTTACTGGGATACAGCGCTATATAAATAATCAATTTATTATTATTATTATTATTATTCAATGCATTAGAGAAAGAAAGCACATGAGTGAAACCAGATGCCAAACACTATAGCTTAGCCACTGTTAAAATTCGTTTTGCATAAATTAAGCTAAACATGCTAGGTAAGTTATATTTATAAATTAAAAAATGCATGAAGCAAGTGATTAGTGATGAAACAATGCCAATGATTCTTAGGTGGGAGATTAATTTTCCTTCGGTGCTTAAATAGTTTACACGTTTCTTTTTTCTGGAACGATTGCTCCATAAAATGCCCCAAGGAAACGATTGCTCCATAAACTGCTCCAAGGAAAAAGAAGGAATGAAAAAGAAAATTCGGTACTGTTATAGACGAAAATGGATTATATATAGGAGTTATATGCACGGACCAATGAGTGTGGGTATTAAGTGGAACAGCTATTTTTATATAGAGTACAACTTTATGACCTTTTGAAATGTACCATATATTGGTGGGGTAAGAGTCAATAATATTGCCCAACCCTGGATGACATAAACACTATAGCTTAGCAACTGTGTTTATACGTTTCGCATATATTAAACTAAATCAGCAGGGTAAATTTTAAGCCCAGACCTTGCGATTCAAAATGTTTCTTTAAAACAAATAAAACCGATGCACACCTTACTTTAGCATCAAAATTCACATAAATAATATGCCTTTCCCATAAAAAAATCATTACTAATAAAGGTATTTATGAGCTAACAAAACTAAAACATTCATTAAAAAAATAGTTACATTTCTAGAACAATGAGTTGCGTGGCACACGCTTAGGGAATAAACTGTACGGTTCTTTAAGGTATACATATATTTAGTGTAAAGACATATCGCGGGAATTACGACTCATATATAGGTTCTAGCTTCAGAAAGTGCGTGCTCAAGCGAAAAAATACACTAACAGCAACTGATATTTAGACATAACAGCTTGATTTTATTTGAGCAATATTATGCAACGAGGACAAAGTTTTGTATAAAGACTGATTTCAAACGGCAGCTCATGTGGTTTACTAAATGGCAGTTTTCTTTTAAGCTGTATACACTTTCTTGAAAAAAATCTTTTAAAATTATTATGATTAAATATCAAATGCCTACAAATATATATTATATATTAAGACCATTACCAAATATGTCATTTTATGAGCTAGAAAAATATACAATGAAAAAAGGCTTAAATACAAATACAACGAAAAGTAATCCTTTATTTTAATGGAACAAGTATCTGCCAATTTATTGCTTTGTTAATAATAGAAGAAAAGAGTGGGAAGTCCTTTCAACATAACATAATTTATTAGAAAATCAATCTCTAGGAATTAAAAAAAAACAACATTGTTTTTATGTTATTATTCGTGTGAAAGTAAAATAGGAATGTTGAACCCATAAACCATATTAACACCCTACTAAGCATACACATTCAAATAAATATTATCTGGAACAAATGATAGCTAATTTGTCTTAAACTAATTTCTTGCTGAAACTACAATGTAATTAGTGTTTTTCAGAGCATTTTCCTAGAACCAAAGGAATCATATGGAAATATGTTTTTAAATTTTTTTTTATTCATGTGAAAAGAAATTGATCCTTGCCGATTAGATTTTTATAACTGTTAAGTACCTTTCATATTCTGTAGGAGTACATTATATAGAGAAAAGCATGCGTTATTAAAGCAGACATACCAAAATTGATGGTTAATATTTTAAATTCATCATACTTTCTATTTTCTCGACACACATATCGTGAATTTTATAAGAAGTGGTTTGATTTATCACTACCCTAATTTCATGATGCATTTACATTCATTTTTAAGGGAAATTTGAGACCCAAAACCAAATAAAGTTATTTTTTAATTGTGCCTACCCCTGTTCTGGCAAAATATACATTAACAGCAACTGATATTGTGACATAACAACTTGATTTTATTTGAGCAATATTATACAACGATGATAAAGTTTTGTAGACAGACTGATTTTTTAAAAACTATTATGTTTTAAATTCAAATGCCTACAAAATATATGTTATATATTAAGCCCTAACTTATATGTCATTTTATAAGCTAAAAAAGCTACAATGAAAAAAGGCTTGAATATAAATACAAAGAAAAATAATCCGTTATTTAAGTGAAACAAGTATCTGCCAATTTATTGCTTTGTTGCTATGCTAAAAAAATATCCTATTCGTTTTGAACTAATTTCATACTTAGCTTATAAAATGGAGTGGGTGATTTTAAGAGCTTTGTCCTAGAACCAGAGGAATGAAAGATATTGTTTTCATTTTTTTGATTCATGGAAAAAGAAATTGAGCCTTGCCCCATTAGATTTTTGTAACTGTTAAGGACCTTTGTTATTCTGGTAAAGTATATAGAGAAATGCGTGCGTTATTAAAGCAGAAATACCACAATTGATGTGTAATATTTAAATTTATCATACTTTCTATTTTCTAGACACACATATCGTGATTTTTATAAAGAAGGGGTTTGATTTATCACTACCCTAATTTCCTGATACGTTTACACTCATTATTAAGGGGAATGTGAAACTCAAATCCAAATAAAGTTATTTTCTTTGTGCCTACCCGTAGCATCGCACGGGCATTGCTCTCGTGTTTAAATAATAAGAAGAACGAGTAATGTTTTTATCCATCGATGGAATTATAAAACAAAAAAAGATCGCGTTGATGAGTTACATGTCCTTGCAAGAACATATTCGTGTATAATACCGTCTAACCTACTAAATGATGATTTTGAACGTCAAATATTTTTTTTATTGACATTGATAACGAACAGTTCAATATTGATAGAATAAGGATCCAGGTTTTTATGGCTGTACACAGGGCCGGTCTTAGCAATTGCGGGGCTCTAAACGGCTTAGTATGCGAAAAGGATTGCACGGGGCCCAGTTCGGGTAAAGGGATAAGGTATTAATAAGGATAACAAGTGAAAATAAAGATAGGTGGGGCCTATGAAAGCGCGGGGCCCTCTGCAGCCGCCAGGTGCGTGACTTCATTTATGGACGCCCCCCCCCCTAAAAGGGCGGCAAATTCTGGACCACCCCGGGAGGAAAAAGTTCTCGCTACGCCACTGCCAGCGTCCCACCAAGTTTATGATAGAAAATATATAATACTCTCAGCGTCACTGAGACTAAACTTAAAAGTAATGTGTGACGTCACATTCGCTGTATTGTATAATACATAAAGCGCTTAAACGTCAACATCCATCTGTCAGTGCTTGCTATGAAGGGCAACTTATGATAGAAAATGAATATTAAACGTAAAATAATCAACATTTTTGAGTCGAGATTAACGGGGATGCACCTCGCAGTAATAAATCACGACGTGACGTCATTGGATTTGTCTATAACTAAAAGCCAAACACAATAAATATTGTTAACAGAAATATAAACTCCGCCCTTAAAATTCATCCCCTATCTGGTACGTCTATGTCTTAAACTGTCAGGCAATGGGACCACCCTAGATTAAGACGGGGGTGGGTTCCGGTTTGACATAACCGTCTCTGGTCTCTTTATCTGAGAACCATTCCCACGGCAGCTGCTTCGACCCGTGTCCAGTTGTCGGCGTCCCTTCATCTACCCAGTTACCGCCAGCGGCATTTCACACCTTGGTCTACTGACCACCTAGACTAGCTACGGTGTGGACATTTATTCACACTAGAAATACACTATTAGCACCTTTGTCCCCTGGCAGTCCTTGATCGTATATAAAAGCCCAGCGCTAAGCTCCTGGCGGTCTACTCCCACACATCAAAGACCTGCCGCGCTCGTGGCGGTCAGTCTTTGAATGCAATTTAACCTAATTTCTCCACAATATATTAATTTGTGTAAAACAAACTATGTAAAAGGAGCCGTTGTTTATTTACTTAAGTTGTGTGTGTGTGTGTGTATGCGTTGTGTATGTGTGTGCGTCTGTGTGTATTTTTATGTCTCTCTTAGCGCTTGGGCGTGTGTATTCGTGCATGTGTAAACACATGCCTTTTAAAAAAAAATAATTTAGTTTTTAATTAGTCTACAAATGCTTGGCCTCTAGGCCTCTAAGCGTATTTATAATTTTTTCTATCAATTTAGATTTGGTTGAAAACAACGTGTTTAGACTTTTTGAATGTTACTTTTTATTGTTAAGGCTTAGCCACTGTTAATACACTTATGACCTAAATAGAACATAGGAAGACAGAGAATAACATAAGATGAGAGCCTTACTGAATGGTCAACAAACAAAAGTGCAAACAATAATGTCTTCCTTGAATCACATAAAAACAGAGAGAAATGGAAGGTCAAGGTTGCCAATGTCTTTCCAAACCTCGTAATGTTCATTTGAATGAACAATATATTTTTCTAGTCTGTAAAAACACGACGAATATTTTAATGACGTCATTGTGTCATGCTAGAAGGTCATTAAAACTACAGCGACGCAGACAAAGCATAGGCGTTGATGTCATTTTTAAGAAAAAGCAGGTTGCAATATCAATTAAAACATTTTTTTATGTAAGTGGTATTAAAAATTAATTTAAAGGTGTATGAGCAAATTTATTATTTGCTGTGTTACAAAAATGTTAAATTTTATAATTATTATATTTATTTATAAAAATAAAGTAATCAAAAAACAAAACAAAATATTTATCGTGTATTTATTTTCATTTAAAAAAAACTATAAAATTATAACATTTATTTGTATATATCATATTAGTTTATCAATATGGTAGACAGGTGCACAGTATTAGTACATGTGCATGCAACATTTTCTCGATCGCTATAATTAGGGACACATCATAAAAATACAATGTATTTATAACTCTCCCTTACCCTCTGATTCGAAGAAAATATATCTACACACTGCAATTAAATTTATGTAGTTTAGCAAAGTCCAACCCATGGACCATGCACGTTAACATTTTATTTGGCTTGTGAATTCATATTTACGTATTTACATGACGTAGGCATATAAACTAACTCTACTCACAACAAAATAATCTCTCTCGTAGTGGTGCGCAAAGTACACAAGCGCGGGCAAAGTACGGCCCGATCTTAATTTTTCACTAGCTCGAATAAATAATTGTTTTCTATAGCGGCACCTTTATCTCTATGTATAATTCACCAAATCAATAGCAAGTAGTGTGAAAATAAGCATGACGGGTTCGAACAATCAGTTTATGGTTGGCAATCGAAAGTGGTGGAGAAAGAGGGGGCTATCATCGAGGCCAACAATGTTTCTTGAGTTCACTTTCGTTGTTTCTTTACAGAATGACATGCATTTCGTAGTGTAGTGGTTATTATATCCGTGGCTATTTTTGTAAACAATGATCAGCTCCGCTGAAACATTATTTATTTATTTATTTTTTAAAAATTTTAAATAAATGTTTTTGTTTGCGCCCGTCTTTTTTTTTGCGAACATTACTTCGCAACATTGCTGTAAATTTTGTTTATCAACATTGACGTAACTTCGGCGACGACCTCTCCGTTGTTCTCATTGACGGAAAAGTAGGCATACACTCTCCTCAACAATACGCTCAGTACATGAATACTTCAGGTGTATATGGTGGCGTGGCAGAAATTATTGCGATGTCCGAAACACTTCCCGCATATTTACTTCCAAGAATGTCCTCATACCTCTATTTGAGTTTACAACCCCGGTCAACATCTGTCTATATAACTGCTGTTTAGCGATCCTTCCGATCATGGTCATTATGAAGTTCCATCGCCTCTCACACGTGATGACCTTCTGGTACCATCTATTAACAACGTAGATATGTCCACACGAAATTCACTGTCAAATTATCACAGTGATGTGACGTCATCTTGCCACTATCCGGATAAACATGTACAACCACTTTTCAACACACACTCTAAAGAACGAACGGATGCAGCAGAAGAATTTCAATCAAACTTCTATATATATATATATAATTTACCAAAAACAAGCACAAACGAGTGCACATAAGCATTTTTGACCCTCACAAGGGTCATTCAATCACAGTTTATGGTTAGCAAGCAAGTGTGGTGCAGTGTTGGGGGCTGGAAGCTAAACACAGTGCGCATGTCTGGAGACCAACAATGCGTCGGTGGTTCCTCCGCCCCCCAGGTTCACTCACGTTGTTCTGATTTCTTCGTGATGTAGTTTGTGTCCGTTCGTTCCCACGTTCTTTGCACTGTCTATGAGCAAGTCTGCGGCGTATGCTACGCCACTGGTCGTATCTAGTATGTATTTAAAATGCTGAAATTATAACATGATTTGATTACAAATACGATAACATCAAATTATAGCAAACATCCACGATGATTATTTTTTATCGAAGTCAAAAAATGTTTATTAAATTATATTTTCTTTATTGTTCTAAAATCCATGACCGCTCATGGCAAAACATCGATGTCGTTATATTTTAAACACATTTTTGCTGACTTATAAAATAAATGAGCTTGGCGTCTGTGTAGTTTTTTTAAAAACATGTTTAAGAACAATATTGAACCAAACATATTCAGCTCTAGTTATATTTCAACACATTTGATTTATTTAAATTTAAGTAAAACAATTTATTTTATGACATCTATAACTTGCATGCTATTTATCCTATGTTACTAAATTATTTCTAAAGATAGAATAAGACATTTCATTTCGTAAATCATCAAAATCATGAGATATGTCCTTCTTTCCACTAAAAGATTTCAACTCATACAAATTAAAAAAAGCTTTAAAAAATATTATGATTTTAAACTACTGTACTTAATCTTAGCAAATGTCATTTTTTGTTTTTGTTTAAAATCTAATCTAGCAGACGCAACTGTTTTTTTTAAATCCCTTATATTAACTTCACCGCCGTCTCTGTCTTGGACGGGCGGAAAAACAAAAGTAAAAAATGACCCACTTCCCGTGATGCCATCGAGCTGAAATTTGGCACATAGACTTTTGTCACCTAACAATGCATCGTTTCAGATCGATCGAACGTACCGGAATTAAATTAATGCATTTTTAGTTTATCTCTTTACGGCATGTGTAATTCAATTTCACGGTTTGTTACAGTCTTTTTTCGCGTGACAGTTGAGTTCGCGCGTTGACGCAACATTGTCGATGTACCGAAGTGCTTTTATTTACATTTTACGTGTCACGCTGAGTTCGGTCCAGCGATCGGTGATCAGACCTTTCCCCTCTCCCACGGGGTTATAAAGCAAAGTGGAGTTAAGACAGATTCAGTCTGTAAATGTTTGTCGCGTTTGAACATAATCAATACTGTTAGTTATGTCTCATATATAAGGGATTTATAGTCAAAAACTTTGTTTTTACGGGTTTGTTTCATTTTCCTCTTGAATTTTGCCCCTTTTACTAAAAAAATTGAGACGACCCCACACTATTTCGTTCAATATGTGACTTCATATATTTCATAAAACTGTGACTTTAAAGGTTCAAAATAATTACATAATGAAATATGCCATTAGTTTTCTACAATGAAAAAATAGTTACTACTAATTTAAGGTTATTAAATATTTCCTAAGTTTTTGATTCAAAAGAAATCACGAATTCAAAGAGAAAAATTCTTATTTTGTGGCATTTGCTTTTTGTAAAAATAAATAATGACTTAACTGGTAAGTTGTAAGAAATATCGTACTAATGGAGAGAATACAGACTCAAGACGACATATAGTAACAGTGTTAATAACAAGAAGAATGTAGCTTGGATAAAATTTATAACAATTTTGTTAATAACAATGAAATTGGAGACTGTGGACATTTTATGACATCTGTATAAATAACAATAAGCGCGTAGAAATTTGTATACTGCTATAATATCAGCTCTATACTCGGTTGTCTCTCTTGTCTAACTGAAGGAAATCCATTTTAAGCCTTATTTACTATATCAACATTTTAAAAAAAAATTTTAAAAATATTTTGTTTTAAAAAGAGTTTCTGTAAAATTTCTTGTAAAATTCAAATGCTAAATAAAACACCAAAATATAAAACATAATCTGCTTATATGTTGTTATTTAATTGATGAACATTGACACATTGATCAAAGCTGGTCATTGTTTACAAAAATAGCCATGGAAACCTCAATATTTACTTTGTCACCTCTAAATATAAATATAAAATATAAATATATATATATATATATATATTTTTTTTTCTTTGACTGATACAGTTAATTTTAAATATAATTATTTTTTAAATGAATTATCTCAGGAACTGGTCATCACATCAACTGTGTCAGTCAGAAAATACTAAAGCCTGAATTCACTGCCTAATATTGAAAGTTGATACATTGAATGGTGATACTTAGTCTATCATTTATTCAAGATGAATTTTTTTATAGTTAGTCCTAGTAAAACAATTTGTAGAATGTTATTAAATAGTGTAATATTATTAAGTAATTTAACAAACAAGTGTTCTATGCTAAAAGCATATACATATTTTTAAAAAAAGTAATTTGATATATTTCATTCGATGTAGTTAAAAATTAAAGGAAAAACACGATTTCAGAAACGCAAACATGAGTTTGTAATGTGGCTTTTAAAAAATGACCAAAGAAGAAAAGAACTATTGCCATATGAGATTATTTATCTTTGACATTTAAACAGGTTTTCATCTAAAAAAATGACATAAAGGACTTTTTTTTAAAAAGGAAATTTGAAAAGCAGTAATTTCTAAGATATCTTCCCACGAAACCATTGAAAATAAGCTATTTAAGTACTAAAGCCTACTGACTATGTGAGTTTAACCGCTGGGGTAATTACATGTCAGGACACTTTTTTTTTAAAAGTGACTTCAATAAAAAAAATGTAAGTGCCTTAAACGTCTTAAACGCGGCATACTATTTGAGATTGAGGAAGAATAGGGATTTCATATTATGATTTAGGTTGAGAAAAAAATAACCTTATTTTTGGACATTCGAGTCTATTTACTAAACTATCGTAAAAATCTCGGGTATATCCCCAGTGTGTTTATAATGTATGCAGTCTACGTAACCTGTCAACTCTTGTTAGCGTTACTTATTCCATTTTTATTATTGTTAAAATTCTTAGAAAAAAAAACAATAAACAAACACACAAGCATGTACTTTTAGAGGAATAAAATAGACACAATTTAGATATTTTAAATACATTTATACGAATATAAGCATGCAATAAAAATATTGTTTAACTATTAAAATGTAGAAATATACATATTTTGCAGAAAACACAACATTATATTTACGAATGAATTTAAATCATTTTTGGCGTGCATTAAAATTAGGTTTTTCCGTCAATGACGTACTACAAAGCACCGGTGCTGATGTATTTAAAATGACTTTGTGTTGACAAAACTGAGCGAAGAAGAGTAATGTGAAAATCTTAATTGATTTATAAAAATTATATTAAAATATAGTTTAACATCTATGAGACATAACATAAAAAAACTTTTATATGGAAACATTTCATTGTATATAAATTAAAAATAGACATAGTAATATAGAGTTCTAAGAAAATATTAATATTAGAAATCTATTTATTCAGAAAAAATTAAAACCATGAAATTTAGAGAATGACTATTATATATATCTTTGTCTTACAGTTTATATACAGTGCATATATAATCCTAGACCCTTCTGACAGAAGGCAGTTTCTTTTTTTATCCAAGTGGCACGCCACTTGACTTCGATTCCTATAATTTTGGAATACAATTTCAATAAATTGTTAAGCATTCTCTTATCGACGTTGTCCTAAAATGAGGTTATTATAAATATTAGAACGTTTATAAAATAATTGTAACATACATGGGAAAAAATTGAATATTAACATTTTCATTGTTGTTCACATAGTTACATAATTTCTGCTATTTGTATGATTCTCTTATGGTAACAATAATCATTGATGTTCTCACAATATTTGTTACTGCTCTTCTCTTATCTTATCAAATTTAATTACTATGTGGACCGAGACATGTGATTGATGTTGCAGGCATAGGTATGATTATATTGGCTAAAAGGGATTAAGATTTGATTATTTATTGTTAGCGATTTTGTTCAAATTCTATTTATTTTAAAATTGTAATTAAACATTTTTTTTTAATTTGTGGAAATCTTTACGTCTCTTGTGAGTTTATGTGTGTCTGGATTGCCACACTAGTTACCGGTGTACAATAAAGTTTTAAATCGGCCGAAAATGTATTAGACACTGAAATCTCCTGTACATCAACTAACGTTAGAATTTTTGTAAGAACCTGAGAATTGAACACATCTCAGGGAGCTACTGTCTTACTTAGTGTTGGGAAGTGGTCAGCATGAATACTAGAAAGTGTTACAATTGTTTTCTACAAACAGAGATAACCCATATCACCTGTGATAACAGACAGAGATAACCCATATCACATGTGATAACAGACAGAGATAACCCATATCACCTGTGATAACAGACAGAGATAACCCATATCACCTGTGATAAGAGACACATAACCCATATCACCTGTGACGAAAATTACAGGAACATAAAGCCTCGTGTTAAATTTCCTGCTGTGTTACCCCTAAAATTAAAACAAAAGGGAAAATAAAACATGGTAAAACCCACCCTCCCCCTATTTTATTTACGTCGGAGTATGTGAGAGAAACTTCTCGCTGTTATACCTCGGGGGCAGAAGTGGACTAGCATTGTTGACTGACGCCAAATGAAAATAGATAATGGCCAGCCAATCAGTGTTCATTGACAATAAGTTATACAAGCTGGTACATGAAAATAAATGCTCTCTTTTGGACAAGTCCTGAACTGGAGTTTTGGTCACCAACAGCGATCTTACGTTTTTGGTCACCAACAGCGATCTTACGTTTTTGGTCACCAACAGCGATCTTACGTTTTTGGTCACCAACAGCGATCTTACGTTTTTGGTCACAAACAGCGATCTTACGTTTTTGGTCACCAACAGCGATCTTACGTTTTTGGTCACCAACAGCGATCTTACGTTTTTGGTCACCAACAGCGATCTTACGTTTTTGGTCACCAACAGCGATCTTACGTTTTTGGTCACCAACAGCGATCTTACGTTTTTGGTCACCAACAGCGATCTTACGTTTTTGGTCACCAACAGCGATCTTACGTTTTTGGTCACCAACAGCGATCTTACCTTTTTGCGGAAAGATAACCCTACAGTTTCATGAGACAAAAGAGTGGCAATTCGAGTTCTACCTGGTATTTGGATTCGCTTGTTTTTTTCATAACATCTACCAGCAGACCATCCATGTTTACAGTCACTGTTTACTGAGTGACTACTGGAAGCCCATCCGTTACGTCCGTACTGTTATATTGCCGTATTGGAACTACGCCCCTGTGACCCCTGGAGACCGAACCAAGTGTCGTCATCCAGTGCGTGTCGGAAAGTTCAGCTGGTTCAATGGACGAGATTCTTTCCCCTACCTTGTATTATACACAGAAGGAGCGAGGCCGTCCAATTGACTTGCGTCACTCATAGGGAGAGTTTAACGCTCCACCACCCAGGAAGACCACGTGTTTCTACACACAGTTTGCACCTTCCCTGCCTGCTGAAGCTGAACGGTATTTTCTCACACATGGATTCACGCCAAAGAGTCCCCCCCTCCAAGCTATCCAGCGAAAAGGTCACCCCTACACGCATACACGTCACACCAAGAATATAACGCACAACTAGACTGATATACCGCTCTTCTACGGTGGTACATCATACAAGCAGATCAAATTTA
Source organism: Ampullaceana balthica (assembly GCA_944989445.1). Taxonomy (NCBI): domain Eukaryota; kingdom Metazoa; phylum Mollusca; class Gastropoda; family Lymnaeidae; genus Ampullaceana; species Ampullaceana balthica. The sequence continues at coordinate 35,669 of CALYLW010002363.1, read as the reverse complement.
ATTACTACTAGACGCGCCGCGGCGTAGGATACGCCACAGACTTGCTCATGGAGAGTGCAAAGAAAGTGGAGTAATAACGGACACAAACTACAGCAAGAAGAAATCAAAACAACGCGAGTGAACGTTGGTTTGGGGGGGGAGGGGGGACTGCCAACACATTGTTGGTTTTGAGACGTTTGCAGGCGAAATTCGGTACACCCATAACTTCTATGAAGTCAGCTATAAAACGATAATCGGTTTAAAATCAGAGTTACATAATCGTTAATCGGTTTTAAAAAACAACAAAAAACAACACGCAATTAACAACCCTAAACATAACTAACCCTAGCTAGGGTCAGCGAATCAAAATTTACGTTTAAAGGATGGTAGTATTAAATGGGAGGCGGGTAACAACAACCTCAGTTTGCATGTAATCGATAATCGGTTTTTAAAAAAAAACACAAAACAGCAACACGCGATTAACAACCCTAAATATGACTAACCCTCGCTAGGGTCAGCAAATCACAGTTTATGTTTAAGGGATGGTTGTATTAAATGGGAGGCGGGTAACAACAACCTCAGTGTGCTTGTCTCCATGTTTACTCGCTTTTTTTTACTTAATTTGTGCTATTTTGTGTGTCTGTACTCTCACCCCCAATCCGTTTTTTGCACTGTTTATTATGAGCAAGTCTGCGGCGTATGCTACGCCGCCAGTCTCTTAAGAGTTCTTTCTTTTCATTCACTCACAGTCGTTTGCCCAAACCCATCCCATTTTGACAACTGTGTCTTTCAGGAAGTCTTCACCCGTAGCTAAATCATTAGCGGCGTATGCTACGCCGCGGGTCAGCTAGTGTTGGCAATAAATGGGTAAAAGAACGGGCACATACAGATATTTTACAAAATTTAAAAAGCAACAATGTTTTTGCTGTTGCTTGAACCCAGGACCATCGACGTATTAGGCGGACGTGATAACCAGTACACTACGAATCTCACATTTACTTTGAAGGTCCAATGCAAGTTAACGCAAGTGCATAGTTGCCACTCACTCCCAACCCCCCCCCCTTTTTTTTTCATTTCATCCCGCCACGCTTGCCAACAGTGTTTAGTTGACCCGAGCGAGGGTCATTCGTCACGCTCTGTTGCACATACTTGCCTCGAAGGGTCCGACCACGAAGAGAATTATATATATATATATCGATGTGGACTGAGACATGTGATTGATGTTGCAGGCATATGTATGATTATATAGGCTAAAAGGAATTAAGATTTGAATATTTATTGTTATGAAATTTGTTCAATTTACATTTATTTTAAAATTGTAATTAATAATTTTTAATTTTTTTTTGGAAATCTGTTTTGTCTCTAGTGATTGTGTGCCACAATAGTTACTACTAGATACGCCCCGAGGCGTAGCATGCGCCGCAGACTTGCTCATGCATAGTGCAAAGTAAAGGGGGAATAACGGACACAAACTACATCACGTGGAAATCAAAACAATGTGAGTGTACGTCGGTTGGTGGTACCACCGACGCATTGTTGGTCTCGAGACATTTGCAATTTGGTTTTCTACCTCGCCAACACCCTAGCTTGTCAACTATAAACTTTTGATTGGCCGACCCTAGCAAGGGTCAGCCATGTTCGCCTAAGAGTTGGAAAAGAACGAGCACAACACACATTTAAAAACATATATTTAAATAATGTTTTCGCTGGGGCATGAACCCAGGACCTTCCGAGTGTAAGGCGGACGTGATAAGCACTACACTACGAATCACATGTTATTCTATGAATGAACAACGCATGTGAACTTAAGAAGCTTTGTTCGTCTCGAAACATGCCACCCGCCCCCCTTTTTTTGCACCAACTTCGATTGATTGGTCGACCCTAGATATGGTCATTCGTCATGCTTATTAGCACATACTCGCTTTGGTGAATTATAATATATATAGAAAATAGATACCCATGGACACGAAAATCCAATCTTTTCACACATAATTTAATTTTTAAATTATGTTAAAGTGTTTGACTTATATATTTGAGTTGTTTAAAAGAGAGATGAAAACGTGATGTTTTTATGATATAACGTTTTATAAATTAAAGTAAGAAGAAAACTAAATATAAATGTAAATCCTTAATCATATTATATATAATTTATAAAAAAATTTTTTAAACCATATAAATAAACAAAGAGGCAAACATTTGTTTGCTAAATAAGGACAAAAATCTTTTAGGACTGTATTACATTGGCGTGCATAAATTGTGTTTCCCATCAGCGCTGCACCAGAAAGCACCAATGTTGATGTATTTAATATTATGTTTTACTTGAAATAAAAAAAGCTTGAAAATGTAACATGACGATATTAATATCCTTATTATAAACTGCATCCCATTATAATTTATTTCTCGACCGGGCAGTGAGTTACTAACTTGTGTTACTTAAATGTTATATTGTTATTAAACTAATCTGATTTTTACCAATATTATATTTTTGGGAAGAAAAGAATTGTTCGAATCACATATATTTAAAATTATATAAACTAGAAAATATTTTTTTCAATATTAGACATAAATGTTTTGTTATTATCTGTTAAGTCGTTCTTTGTCTGTTTCAAATTTCTAATACAACTCATCATCCAAGTGGCACGCCACTTGACTTCGATACTAATTTAATAAATCTATGAAACACTATGTTTCTCATATCAATCAAACAGCGCATCAAATTAAAACAAGCTGCAGTCCATGTTTGCACGATTATTTTAGTAGTTTCTATTACAGGAGTCACTTCAGTGTATAAACTTCACATTACTAGTTTGTAAGTCTTTGTAGACATGACTTCATATTTACTGATACTTTTTTCATAAGTAATTTTGCATTACAAAATTTTTATATATATATTTATTTTTTTTGTGTGACTTGTCTGATTTCTTATTATTTCTACAACTATTGGAAAAGCCTGCTGAAGCTTGCTGAATGAAATCCGACAGAAGGGATAACAAAGAAATATACGAAATACTGCAATAGAAAAGATCAAATGGCCTTTATTGCCCTGTACATAATACGATATGAACAGAAATAACAAAGAAATGTATGAAATACTGTAATAGAAAATAACATTTGGATTATATTGCCATGAACACTATATGATATGAAAATAAATAACAGAGAGTTGTACGAAATACTGCGTTTATTGCCATGAACGCAATACGATATGAACAGCTAAATATCATAGATTTCCTTGTACACCAAATTTTTAGTGTAGCAGGCGGAGCTGTCGTGGAGCAGTTTCCCTGGTTTAGGACCATCTGATCAGCGTACATGGGAGAAAGCAACGTATAATTGCCCGTGGCTAAACACCGGTTGTGGTAGGTAGATACCGACCTTATCCAGTGTCTGGCCATGCGATTTGTTTATGGTCACTGTGAAAGCTAACTTCACAGGGAATTGACTTCTACGTAGAACGAAAGGCAAGTCTGTGTTTATCGGGGCAAGGTTCACGCGTGGAATGCATATATTGTGACCTTTGTCATTTTCGGACAGAAGTTGAGCGGTGATGAGGTTGGGTTTGAGGTCCATAACCACTAATCTGGTGCCCTTGCATAGACCTCATTTGGTGTTCAAATTGCGAAGAAGAATTATAATTGCGCTAACTTTTAATGTTAATTGATGAAGCGGCATTCCCGAAGGTGCCAATTGATGTAGAAATTCCACTGGATAATTATTTTCATCATCTGGTGTGCAGTCGTCGAAAAAATTGGAACTTAAGTATGTCCTGGGTTCTCCTTCGAGTAAATGTAGAACGTGACTATTGATAAGGTTCACATCGGCATTTGTAGGGAAGAGAATAGCCTTATTTGCAAATTCTTCCGCATATCCGGCTAGAAGTAGTTCACCGAAGATTTCGGAAAAAATAAATCCTGTACAGACCATATGGGCTGGAACTTCAAACATATTCTCGTCCAATCCATGTTCATTGGTTAATTTTCCATTGTCTAGCTCCACTAACCAAGACTTAAATTCTGGATAAATAGATCGCACATTACTTGTCAATGTTAGAATTGTAAATTTAGACCAACGATCGGTAAACTTAATACTCGCTTCGAAAATGGCGGCCCTGGTTCCATGAGCAACAACGGGCAAGGTTTGTCTGAAGTCCCCACCCAAGAGAATGGTTTTTCCACCAAAAGGTTTGCCATTTTGCATAATATCTTGTAAGAGTTTATTCACGCATTTCAATGAGTCCTTAGAGGCTATCATGGATTCATCCCAATTGATTATTGTGGCTCTTCAGAGAATGTCAGCATCAGATGAGGTCATTCTCATTCTGGAGATTGAGGTTTTCGATAATTGGGAGTGAAGTTGTTTCGGTAATTGACGTTCTGTGCTAAAACACAGACGTCATATAATATTTTTATGGCAAAAATTATAATTTATTTATAATAATTTTGCGCGTCTTTTTGCGCGCCTTTCGATGGGAAGACACACGCATAGGAACGGCGATTGTGTATTAGCTATATATATTACTGCGTATATTTTAAATTTACTATGTGTACAAATATATCCAGACATATATCCATCATACAATTTTCATAGTCTTAATAAACTATCAACATCTTTTTGTCATTGATTCATTACAAGACAATTGCGTTTGATAAATGTAATAAAACAAACCCGTAAAAACAAAGTTTTTGACAAAAAATCCCTTATATATGAGACAGAACTTAAAGTATTTACAAATATCTACAGACTGAATCTGTCTTTACTCCCCTTTGCTTTTAATCCAAAAAGGGGGGTTGGGGGTGGGAGAGGGGAAAGGTCATCGATAGCTGGGCCGAGCTCACCGTGGTACGCCAAATGTAAACAAAAGAACGCCGGTTTACCTGGTTTAAGCACGAGATGTTTTCACCGGTGGCTGGCCTGAAGTCAAGTGACCCGTAAAATGTAAACAATAGCGACTTCTACATATAGTTTATATAGATAAACTAAAAATGCATTAATTTAATTACGTTGCGATCGATCGATCTGAAATTTTGATACGATGCATTGTTAGGTGAGACGGGCCCGTGTGCCAAATTTCAGCTTGATCGGATCACGGTAAGTGGGTCATTTTTTACTTTTGTTTTTCCGCCCGCCCGCCCAAGACAGAGATGACGATAGACAGAGAGAGAGAGACGCCGGTGAAGTTAATATAAGGGATTTAATAAAAACAACCCCGTAAAAACAAAGTTTTTGACTATAAATCCCTTATATATGAGACATAACTAAAGTATTGATTATGTGCAAATTGAAACAGAAATTATCTCCCCTGGCTTTAAAACTGGTGGAAGGGGGGAGGGGGTGTGGACATGGACGGGTGGCGTCAACGCGTTAACTCAACTCCTGGTGTAAACCACCTGGTTTAAGCACGAGATCTGTTCACAGGTGGCTGGCCTGAAGTCAAGTGACCCGTAAAATGTAAACAATAGCGACCTCTACATATAGTTTATATAGATAAACTAAACATGCATTAATTTAATTACTGTACGATCGATCGATCTGAAATTTTGATACGATGAATTGTTAGGTGAGTCGGGTCCGTGTGCCACATTTCAGCTCGATCGGATCACGGGAAGTGGGTCATTTTCGACTTTTGTTTTTCCGCCCGCCCATGAGAGAGATGATGAGAGAGAGACAGACAGAGACGGCCGCGAAGTTAATATAAGGGATTTAAAAAAATTGGGTGATACGGGTTTTCACTGTCTGTTATCAATTCTCTGGTTCATGTCAGAAAGCTTGATAAGTTAGTTTTGTCTCTCTGGATTGTCTGTGTGTAATAGTTGTCTGATTGTTATTGTTGTCTGTCAGTTTTTAAGAGTTGTCCTTCTTTAAATGTAGATTGTCTATTAGTGCTGTCTGACTGTTAATGTTGTCTATCAGTTTGTAAGATATGTATGATTGTTAGGATTGACTTTCAATTAGATTTGTCTGATGCTTTGTGTGGTCTGTCACTTTGTAAATATTTTCCTATTGACATTGTTGTCTGTCTATAAGATTCGTCTCATTGGTAAAGTTATCTTTCTGTCAAAGATGCCTGACTGTTTGAATTTCAAAAATATTAGAGATACATTAGTGTTAGTATTATCTCTATGTAAAAGTTCTATGTTTGTTAGTATTGTATGCCTGCCTGTAAGAGTTGTTTGATTGTAAGTGTTGTCTATAGGCTTTTTAGAATTTTTTTAATCGTTAATTTTGTATCTTTGTTAGATTTTGCTTGTATGTCAGTTTGATTGTTTTGTGTGATAATAATATTTGTTAGTTAAGCAAATTCTAAAATACATTTAAAAAAACAACAACCCGTTCAGCGTATTTAAATGGAAATGAATTCTTTTCCCCAACCTAGAACTCACATATACATAAAGGATAACATTTACACATTTAAAGACTTTCTATAGCCATATCTGATGTGCAACCAAATTGTCTTTTCTATGAACGCCGCACTGAAATGCACCGCTATCGACCTACTTAATATTAGGTTGTAATTGAGACAACACAAATGGCAAGATTAATGAGAAAATCTTAATATTTTTATCTTAAACTTTGGTTAAATTTCAATATACGAGTCTATGCGACATATATTACTTATTTGTATGGCATACACTTTGCAATGCATCTAACTAAATATTAGGTTTAGATATGTTTTATTCGAAATAAAAATACGTTTACAGAGTCCTATTTATTTCAAATTAAGAAAACTATAAATTTAGTACATTTACTGTCATGTTTTGCCATGCGTAATTGATGAGATGGAAAGTGTAGAGTTATTCTGATCATTATTATCTAAGTGGCAGGCCACTTCACTTCGATCTCTTAAATAAGGGATACTGTTTTAATGAATTGCTAGGATTCTACTACCACCAGTATAGACTGAGATCGATTTAAACAATTTTCTTGTCATTAATTCATCTTACTTTTTTTTAAATATATGTATACTAGCAGACCCGTCGTGCGTTGCAACGATCTCAGTAAAAAGGAATACATATAGATAAAAAAAGGAATTACATTAAGGGATCACCGGGCCTATCAGTTTAACATATGAAGTTAAAAATCTGTTCATTTCAATCAATATCATAGCAAATATATAAATATATTTATCTATATTTATCAATATCGTGTAAAATTGAATGGGGAATACAATATTAAAAGTTAGTAAAAAACACATTTAGGGCCCCCAGTCCCGAGGAAATGGAAATTAGCAGTTCAGTGCCCTATAGTAATTTAATTTAGGCTCTTAAGTTTTTATATACCGAGTTTGGTCAAAATCCAGTTATTTTCTCATTATCTAACACTTAAACTAATTTTTATATAGCTAATATAATGAAAAAATACATTAAGGGGCCCCCAGGGCCCATTCGGTTCAAGTTGTACATTTTGAAAACCTGTTCATTTAAATTCAGTTTCCTCATGGATATATTTCTCAAGATCGTTAAAAACTGAGTGGGAAATAATTTCTTAGAGTATACACACAAAAAAGACATTTGGGGCCCCCGGCCCTGAACAATTGGACATTAGAAGTGCAGTGCCATTTGTTATTTTAATATGGGCTACCAATTTTTTTATATACAAAGTTTGGTTAAGATCCAATCATTTACTCAGTAGCTAACGCATAAACTAATTTTATATAGCTCATATAAGCAAAAAAACGACATTAAGGGCCCCAGGGCCCAATTAAAGCAAGATATCAAGTTCAAAACACCTATTTATTTCAATCAATTTTATAGTGGATATATTTATCTATATTTCTCAAGATCTTTAATAATTGAATTGGGGAATAAAATCTTAAACGTTTATGAAAAAAAGATATTTTGGGCCCCCAGCCCCGAATAAATGGACATTAGGAAATTAGTCCCTAAATTATTTTAATATAGGCTATCAAGTTGTTATGTACCAAGTTTGGTCAAATCCATTCATTTTCCAAGCAGCTAAGCCTTAAACTAATTTTTAAATAGCTCATATAAGAAAAAATCCCCATTATGGGCTCCCGGCGCCCCATGAGTGTTCAAATTTTTAAAAAAAGTAGCCTATTTCCATCCCGGGAGCGTACTCAAAAGTCTCCGAAATTTTCATGGCGATCGGATGAATGGTTTAGTCAGCTATAACAGACATGCATACATACATACATACATACATACATACATACTTTGATTTTTATATATATAGAGGCCCCAGGGCCCAATTAGTGCAAGATATCAAGTTCAAAACACCTATTTATTTAAGTCAATGTTATAGTGGATATATTTATCTATATTTCTCAAGATCTTTAATAATTGAATTGGGAATAAAATCTTAAACGTTTATGAAAAAAGATATTTTGGGCCCCCAGCCCCGAATAAATGGACATTAGGAAATTAGTGCCCTAAAGTATTTTAATATAGGCTATCAAGTTGTTATGCACCAAGTTTGGTCAAGATCCATTCATTTTCCAAGCAGCTAAGCCTTAAACTAATTTTTATATAGCTCATATAAGAAAAATTGTTTTATTTTTCTTTCAACTTCAAGTTAAACTAAATTTATATTTTAAATAAAAATATAATACATTTTATCATTTAGGTTCTTCTTGTATTAGATCTCCTATTCTTATTTTTTTATCATGTAGACTACTCGTGAGATAAAAACACTGTATTAAAAGGGAAAAAAATCAAGGGAAATACTTTATATTCTAAATTTAAAAATATAATTTAATTTACATTATTGATGAGAAATAATTCTTTGTAATATTAATGAATTTATAAGAATACTTTATTTTGAAATTTTATTTACAAAAAAATTAAATATTATGCTTTAAAGAAACGCTTTAATTATTATAAAGTTATATAATTAAATGTGTTACACAGCAAACTTGCTGGTTAGTTATTAAGTGGTCGAGAGGAAATAAGTGAAAAAGAGTCAATATACCTCGTACACATTTAATAATATACCTATACCTATACATATATTAATCGTTAACGTCAGCTATTTTAGTTTGTGTAGCTTAAATTATGTGTGTGTTTCTAAACGTGTTTAGTTTATTTTTTAGATATAATATTCAGAAAGTAAAGATAAACTTCGCAGTATTCTATGTTGTAAAAAATTACAATGGAAACTATTGTTCCCGTTAGCGATACACCAGAAAGCACCAGTGCTGTTGTATTTAAAATGAAATTTAGATGGTTTTTATTACCAAATTGAATTTGGACGATTAATGACAATAATTGTTTTCCTTAAAATGTTAATTAATATACAATTCATATTTTTATGTCTCTTAGTACTTGTGTTACTTAGATTTTTGTGTGGACCTATTATACACATTTGAATAGAAACATAAAATTCCCAAGACGATTTAGATCAAATTAAAAAAAAATTCTAATTTATTAGAACTATAAGTTTTAGCGCACTGGTATATCGATCCGAGGCAGATCCCGAGTCGCGGGTTTGAGCTCAGGTACTGGCAAGACCCCTGGGGCATTGTGCTGGCCACACATTCCCCCACTCGTTAATGGTGGCTAAAACTTGTAAACGCTACATCACTTGCCCTATAGTCCGTTATGGACTTGAAAGGGGGTAATTTTTTTTTGTTACAAATATTTTACTTGACTTTTTAAGTAAATAATTGTTAATTCTGACGAATCTATGAATAGGAAATCAGTCTATATTATTCAAGTGTTGTGGCACTTTTTCTCGATCCCTATAAATAGGGATACAATGTCAATGAATTGTTAGGATTCTGGTATTTCAAATAAACCAAGTCCTATTTAAACAAACTCATTTCACTGGTTTATGGCATAATTCTTAAAAATTAATACCTCATTGTCGATATGTATATATTGTATACTAAACTTGACAATTTTGTCTGCAAGAGTGTGGCTCAAGGGAACGTTGGACAAGTAGGATCAGGAAAAATAACATCACTCAGTGCAGAGTCAGGACTTTTTGTGGGGCCAGGAGGTGGGACTTGTTGTGGGGCCAGTAGGTGGGATTTGTTGTGGGGCCAAGAGGTGGGCCTTGTTGTGGGGCCAGGCGGTGGGACTTGTTGTGGGCCCAGGAGGTGGGACAAGGACAGACATTAAGAAACGGAAGGTCTCCGTGTTAGTCCACGTTACGTTATCAGCCGCATGTTAAACTCATTTTAAGTTACACTAAAACTAGTTATCCCACTGTTTGACCTTACGTTTGACCATGACATTATGACATGTATATGTTATTCCATATTTTGACAGATCACATTCACGTATAAGCCGTTGATATAAGAATATACATTGGTTAAAATACCCCACACTGAAGCAATCACATGACATGTTTGTCAACACTGATGTCATCCAACAATGTGCCTCAACTACTAAATGACATTTCAACTCACAATAATACACTTCCAACACCACACACATGTTGTCACATAAACAAACATATCGGTGTATGTTAATATATCTACCAATAAACATATCTGTGTATGTTAATTACCTCTATCAATAAACATATCGGTGTATGTTAATATATCTATCACTAAACATAGAAATAACAAACACAAGAGAAAAAGAGGTTGTCCCAAAATGACCTGGAGAAGGGAACTGGAGGCAGACACCAAAATGAGCGGGCACAGCTGGGGGCAGATAGAAAGATTGGCGCAGGACCGGGATGCCTGGAGAACCTTTGTTCGTGGCCTATGCCCCAGATGGGACGAAGGGCGATGATGAACATTCCATCATAGCGTGTTTATTGTATCTTAAAATTAGACAAACATGTTTTAAAATATTTTACAATAAAAGAAACTGTTCGAAATACAATCCATTTTTATACATTTACAGATAAAACTTGTAAATGAAAATGTAACTTCAAATACATCATTGTAATGATGTTAATGAAAGAAAGTGCTAAAATAAACAAATACGAATGTTACATGTTAAAATGTTTTACGAGAGTATTGTTGGAGGCGGTGTTGACGATATGTGAGTTGAGAGTATACATGAGACCTTGTATTGAATGATAATTGGACCCAGTAGAGGTTTTTGTCTAATACATTTATCAAATGTTGATGTAAGTTTATATAGTCACAGTTTCAACAAGACATTACTTTAATATAACAAGAACAAGAGATAACGTGTTATTTATTTAATTGTTGGAATAGTTGGAGGTAGGGGTGCAGACATTAAGGTCATAGAGACAAGATTTTATAACATAGATTTTGTGAGTCACAAAGTGTATAACGTCGAGATAAGCAACAATAAACATTGTACATGTTGCAGTTTCCTATGTTGTTAAATGATGACAATTGACATTATTTTTCACGCTAGCGATGCATCAAAAAGCACCGATGATGTTTTTAAAATGAAATATGCATTATTCATTACCAAACTTACTTTGGACGATTAATGATAAGAATTCTTTTCTTTGAAAACATGTTAATTAATATATAATTTATATAGTTTAGGATTCTTAATATTAATGACTTGTGTGTCTTAATGTTTGTAATGAACGTAACATAAAAAAATATATATGAACATAACAAGCTAAGGAAAAATTAGATTTTAAAATTGTATTTACAAAGAATTTTTTGAGAACTATAAAATGTATACGTGTGCTTTAACATATATAATTACCTGACTATTACGGCACGATAGTGTATTTACATTGGTGTTCTATATAGGAAACAAGTCTTATTTATTCAAGTACTATGAGACTTGATCTCGATTCTTATTAATATCGACACAATATCAATTAATGGATAGGATTCTCCAACCCCAGATAAAACCTTAGTCCAATTTTAACAACCTCATTTCACTGGCTTGTGCCATCAACAAGATCATTTCATTGGTTTATGCCATCAACGAGATCATTTCACTGGTTTATGCCACCAACAAGATCATTTCATTGATTTATGTCACCAACAAAGATCATTTTACTGGTTTATGCCACCAACAAGATCATTTCACTGGTTTATGCCATCAATAAGATCATTTCATTGATTTATGTCACCAACAAAGATCATTTTACTTGTTTATGCCACCAACAAGATCATTTCACTGGTTTATGCCACCAACAAGATTATTTCATTGATTTATGTCACCAACAAAGATCATTTTACTAGTTTATGCCACCAACAAGATCATTTCACTGGTTTATGCCATCAATAAGATCTTTTCATTGATTTATGTCACCAACAAAGATCATTTCACTGGTTTATGCCACCAACAAGATCATTTCACTGGTTTATGCCATCAATAAGATCATTTCATTGATTTATGTCACCAACAAAGATCATTTCACTGGTTTATGCCACCAACAAGTTCATTTCACTGGTTTATGCCATCAATAAGATCATTTCATTGATTTATGTCACCAACAAAGATCATTTCACTGGTTTATGCCACCAACAAGATCATTTCACTGGTTTATGCCATCAATAAGATCATTTCATTGATTTATGTCACCAACAAAGATCATTTCACTGGTTTATGCCACCAACAAGTTCATTTCACTGGTTTATGCCATCAATAAGATCATTTCATTGATTTATGTCACCAACAAAGATCATTTCACTGGTTTATGCCATCAACAAGATCATTTCACTGGTTTATGCCATCAACAAGATCATTTCACTGGTTTATGCAATCAACAAGATCATTTCACTGGTTTATGCCATAATTTTTATTATCGATTTAATTTGTATAATAAACTGACCTTTTTGTCTACAAGAGTTGATATTTAATATGTTAAATACAATTTTAACATATCAGGTTAACAAAACGCTAAAAAATAACACACGTGTCACTAAAATGTTTTCGTAAGCGAAAACAAAAGCAGGAAAAAATGTCAGTTTAATTAAAATACAAAATAAATAGACGGAGTGTTATGTCGAGATATACATCAATCAGGAAAGGGGGCAAAAGTCGTACTGATCTTTGTAAGTACTTAGAGAACATCTGACTGGGCGAGAAGAACTAGAGATAAGTACTTAGAGAACATCTGACTGGGCGAGAAGAACTAGAGATAAGTACTTAGAGAACATCGGACTCGGCGAGAAGAACTAGAGATAAGTACTTAGAGAACATCTGACATGGCGAGAAGAACTAGAGATAAGTACTTAGAGAACATCAGACTCGGCGAGAAGAACTAGAGATAAGTACTTAGATAACATCTGACTTGGCGAGAAGAACTAGAGATAAGTACTTAAAGAACATCTGACATGGTGAGAAGAACTAGAAATAAGTACTTAGATAACATCTGACTTGGCGAGAAGAACTAGAGATAAGTACTTAGAGAACATCAGACTCGGTGAGAAGAACTAGAGATAAGTACTTAAAGAACTTTGGACTCGGCGAGAAGAACTAGAGATAAGTACTTAGAGAACTTTGGACTCGGCGAGAAGAACTAGAGATAAGTACTTAGATAACATCTGACTCGGCGAGAAGAACTAGAGATAAGTACTTAGAGAACATCGGACTGGGCGAGAAGAACTAGAGATAAGTACTTAGAGAACATTGGACTCGACGAGAAGAACTAGAGATAAGTACTTAGAGAACATCTGACATGGCAAGAAGAACTAGAGATAAGTACTTAAAAGAACATCAGACTCGGCGAGAAGAACTAGAGATAAGTACTTAGAGAACATCTGACATGGCGAGAAGAACTAGAGATAAGTACTTAGATAACATCTGACTTGGCGAGAAGAACTAGAGATAAGTACTTAGAGAACATCAGACTCGGCAAGAAGAACTAGAGATAAGTACTTAGAGAACATCTGACATGGCGAGAAGAACTAGAGATACGTACTTAGATAACATCTGAATTGGCGAGAAGAACTAGAGATAAGTACTTAGAGAACATCAGACTCGGCGAGAAGAACTAGAGATAAGTACTTAGAGAACATCTGACATGGCGAGAAGAACTAGAGATAAGTACTTAGATAACATCTGACTTGGCGAGAAGAACTAGAGATAAGTACTTAGAGAACATCAGACTCGGCGAGAAGAACTAGAGATAATTACTTAGAGAACATCTGACATGGCGAGAAGAACTAGAGATAAGTACTTAGATAACATCTGACTTGGCGAGAAGAACTAGAGATAAGTACTTAGAGAACATCAGACTTGGCGAGAAGAACTAGAGATAAGTACTTAGATAACATCAGACTTGGCGAGAAGAACTAGAGATAAGTACTTAGAGAACTTTGGACTCGACGAGAAGAACTAGAGATAAGTACTTAGAGAACATCGGACTTGGCGAGAAGAACTAGAGATAAGTACTTAGAGAACTTTGGACTCGGCGAGAAGAACTAGAGATAAGTACTTAGAGAACTTTGGACTGGGCGAGAAGAACTAGAGATAAGTACTAGAGAACATCTGACTGGACGAGAAGAACTAGAGATAAGTACTTAGACAACATTGGACTCGACGAGAAGAACTAGAGATAAGTACTTAGAGAACTTTGGACTCGGCGAGAAGAACTAGAGATAAGTACTTAGAGAACTTTGGACTCGGCGAGAAGATTTAGAGATAAGTACTTAGAGAACATCGGACTGGGCGAGAAGAACTAGAGATAAGTACTTAGAGAACATCTGACATGGCGAGAAGAACTAGAGATAAGTACTTAGAGAACTTTGGACTCGACAAGAAGAACTAGAGATAAGTACTTAGAGAACTTTGGACTCGACGAGAAGAACTAGAGATAAGTACTTAGAGAACTTTGGACTCGGCGAGAAGAACTAGAGATAAGTACTTAGAGAACTTTGGACTCGGCGAGAAGAACTAGAGATAAGTACTTAGAGAACATCGGACTTGGCGAGAAGAACTAGAGATAAGTACTTAGAGAACATCGGAATATGCGAGAAGAACTAGAGATAAGTACTTAGAGAACATCTGACTAGACGAGAAGAACTAGAGATAAGTACTTAGAGAACATCAGACTCGGCGAGAAAAACTAGAGATAAGTACTTAGAGAACATCTGACATGGCGAGAAGAACTAGAGATACGTACTTAGATAACATCTGAATTGGCGAGAAGAACTAGAGATAAGTACTTAGAGAACATCAGACTCGGCGAGAAGAACTAGAGATAAGTACCTAGAGAACATCTGACATGGCGAGAAGAACTAGAGATAAGTACTTAGATAACAACTGACTTGGCGAGAAGAACTAGAGATAAGTACTTAGAGAACATCAGACTCGGCGAGAAGAACTAGAGATAATTACTTAGAGAACATCTGACATGGCGAGAAGAACTAGAGATAAGTACTTAGATAACATCTGACTTGGCGAGAAGAACTAGAGATAAGTACTTAGAGAACATCAGACTTGGCGAGAAGAACTAGAGATAAGTACTTAGATAACATCAGACTTGGCGAGAAGAACTAGAGATAAGTACTTAGAGAACATCGGACTTGGCGAGAAAAACTAGAGATAAGTACTTAGAGAACATCTGACTTGGCGAGAAGAACTAGAGATAAGTACTTAGATAACATCAGACTTGGCGAGAAGAACTAGAGATAAGTACTTAGAGAACTTTGGACTCGGCGAGAAGAACTAGAGATAAGTACTTAGAGAACTTTGGACTGGGCGAGAAGAACTAGAGATAAGTACTTAGAGAACATCTGACTGGACGAGAAGAACTAGAGATAAGTACTTAGAGAACATTGGACTCGACGAGAAGAACTAGAGATAAGTACTTAGAGAACTTTGGACTCGGCGAGAAGAACTAGAGATAAGTACTTAGAGGACTTTGGACTCGGCGAGAAGATTTAGAGATAAGTACTTAGAGAACATCGGATTGGGCGAGAAGAACTAGAGATAAGTACTTAGAGAACATCTGACATGGCGAGAAGAACTAGAGATAAGTACTTAGAGAACTTTGGACTCGACAAGAAGAACTAGAGATAAGTACTTAGAGAACTTTGGACTCGACGAGAAGAACTAGAGATAAGTACTTAGAGAACTTTGGACTCGGCGAGAAGAACTAGAGATAAGTACTTAGAGAACTTTGGACTCGGCGAGAAGAACTAGAGATAAGTACTTAGAGAACATCGGACTTGGCGAGAAGAACTAGAGATAAGTACTTAGAGAACATCGGAATATGCGAGAAGAACTAGAGATAAGTACTTAGAGAACATCTGACTAGACGAGAAGAACTAGAGATAAGTACTTAGAGAACATCAGACTCGGCGAGAAAAACTAGAGATAAGTACTTAGAGAACATCTGACATGGCGAGAAGAACTAGAGATACGTACTTAGATAACATCTGAATTGGCGAGAAGAACTAGAGATAAGTACTTAGAGAACATCAGACTCGGCGAGAAGAACTAGAGATAAGTACCTAGAGAACATCTGACATGGCGAGAAGAACTAGAGATAAGTACTTAGATAACAACTGACTTGGCGAGAAGAACTAGAGATAAGTACTTAGAGAACATCAGACTCGGCGAGAAGAACTAGAGATAATTACTTAGAGAACATCTGACATGGCGAGAAGAACTAGAGATAAGTACTTAGATAACATCTGACTTGGCGAGAAGAACTAGAGATAAGTACTTAGAGAACATCAGACTTGGCGAGAAGAACTAGAGATAAGTACTTAGATAACATCAGACTTGGCGAGAAGAACTAGAGATAAGTACTTAGAGAACATCGGACTTGGCGAGAAAAACTAGAGATAAGTACTTAGAGAACATCTGACTTGGCGAGAAGAACTAGAGATAAGTACTTAGATAACATCAGACTTGGCGAGAAGAACTAGAGATAAGTACTTAGAGAACTTTGGACTCGGCGAGAAGAACTAGAGATAAGTACTTAGAGAACTTTGGACTGGGCGAGAAGAACTAGAGATAAGTACTTAGAGAACATCTGACTGGACGAGAAGAACTAGAGATAAGTACTTAGAGAACATTGGACTCGACGAGAAGAACTAGAGATAAGTACTTAGAGAACTTTGGACTCGGCGAGAAGAACTAGAGATAAGTACTTAGAGGACTTTGGACTCGGCGAGAAGATTTAGAGATAAGTACTTAGAGAACATCGGATTGGGCGAGAAGAACTAGAGATAAGTACTTAGAGAACATCTGACATGGCGAGAAGAACTAGAGATAAGTACTTAGAGAACTTTGGACTCGACAAGAAGAACTAGAGATAAGTACTTAGAGAACTTAGGACTCGACGAGAAGAACTAGAGATAAGTACTTAGAGAACTTTGGACTCGGCGAGAAGAACTAGAGATAAGTACTTAGAGAACATCGGACTTGGCGAGAAGAACTAGAGATAAGTACTTAGAGAACATCGGAATAGGCGAGAAGAACTAGAGATAAGTACTTAGAGAACATCTGACTAGACGAGAAGAACTAGAGATAAGTACTTAGAGAACATCTGACTCGGCGAGAAGAACTAGAGATAAGTACTTAGAGAACATCTGACTTGGCGAGAAGAACTAGAGATAAGTACTTAGAGAACTTTGGACTCGGCGAGAAGAACTAGAGATAAGTACTTAGAGAACATCGGACTTGGCGAGAAGAACTAGAGATAAGTACTTAGAGAACATCGGACTTGGTGGGAAGAACTAGAGATAAGTACTTAGAGAACTTTGGACTCGGCGAGAAGAACTAGAGATAAGTACTTAGAGAACATCGGACTTGGTGAGAAGAACTAGAGATAAGTACTTAGAGAACATCAGACTCGGCGAGAAGAACTAGAGATAAGTACTTAGAGAACATCGGACATCGTGCCTGTTCTTTTACCCCTTAATTGAATAGCATACGCCGCAGAATTGCTCATCATAGACAGTGCAAAGAACGTTTTAGGGGGGTGAGAGTACAGACACAATAAGCTGCACCAAGTAAATAAAAAATTGTGAGTAAACGTGAAGACATGCACACTGAGGTTGTTACCCGCCTCCCATTTAATACTACAATCCCTTAAACATAAACTGTGATTGACCGACCGTAGCGAGGCTTAGTCATATTTAGGGTTGTAAAATGCATTTTTTTAAAAAATCGATTATCGATTATGTAACTCCGATTTTAAACCGGTTATCGTTTTATAGCTGACTTCATAGAAGTTAGGGGTGTACCGAATTTCACCTGCAAATGTCTTGAAACAAACAATGAGTTGGCAGTCCCCCCAACCCCCGAACGACGTTCACTCGCGTTGTTTTGATTTCTTTGTGCTGTAGTTTGTGTCCGTTCTTTCTCGAATTTCTTTGAACTGTCCTTGAGCAAGTCTGCGGCGTATGCTACGCCACGGGGCGTTTATTCATCAATATTTATTTAAGTGGCAAGCTACTTACTTTCGATCACTATACTTGTGATACAATTATAATGAATAGTAAGGAATAAACACTGCCTTCAAGACATAGACTATAGACTAATAACCCTAAAGTAGATTATACACATTTCCTATCATACCATACCCTACAATAACAGTTGTTTAGTAAATTTAATTACGCCAGAGCATCAAATTCCTAGGCCAAAACTTTTATTTTAGTTACCATAGCTATTTAATTAATCTTAATTTTAGATTTGAATTTCTTCTAACTAAAATAAATCTTATCTATCAGTTACAGGTGCTCCTTCTATACAGGAAATTATTGCTACGCTTATACATGGTTTGTGTCTGGTCTTGCATTTTAATAAGATTTTTAAATTTTGATACAGTTTTTGTTTAAATAAATATTACTTATACATGCACAATCAATTGAGAGAGATACATTTTAAAATATGACATTTCATAGTGTTACTGTGTTAATAGTATATGTGACTATGTTAATAGTATGATATGTGACTATGTTAATATTATGATATGTGACTATGTTAATAGTATATGTGACTATGTTAATAGTATGATATGTGACTATGTTAATAGTATGATATGTGACTATGTTAATAGTATGATATGTGACTATGTTAATAGTATGATATGTGACTATGTTAATAGTATGATATGTGACTATGTTAATAGTATGATATGTGACTATGTTAATAGTATGATATGTGACTATGTTAACAGTATGATATGTGACTATGTTAATAGTATGATATGTGACTATGTTAATAGTATGATATGTGACTATGTTAATAGTATGATATGTGACTATGTTAATAGTATGATATGTGACTATGTTAATAGTATGATATGTGACTATGTTAATAGTATGATATGTGACTATGTTAATAGTATGATATGCGACTATGTTAATAGTATGATATGCGACTATGTTAATAGTATGATATGTGACTATGTTAATAGTATGATATGTGACTATGTTAATAGTATGATATGCGACTATGTTAATAGTATGATATGTGACTATGTTAATAGTATGATATGTGACTATATTAATAGTATGATATGTGACTATGTTAATAGTATGATATGTGACTATGTTAATAGTATGATATGTGACTATGTTAATAGTATGACATGTGACTATGTTAATAGTATGATATGAGACTATGTTAATATTATGATATGTGACTATGTTAATAGTATGATATGTGACTATGTTAATAGTATGATATGTGACTATGTTAATAGTATGATATGTGACTATGTTAATAGTATGATATGTGACTATGTTAATAGTATGATATGTGACTATGTTAATAGTATGATATGTGACTATGTTAATAGTATGATATGTGACTATGTTAATAGTATGATATGTGACTATGTTAATAGTATGATATGTGACTATGTTAATATTATGATATGTGACTATGTTAATAGTATGATATGTGACTATGTTAATAGTATGATATGTTTTCAAAGAAGAGAGAACAGAGCGCTATGCCAAGTTTTCATGTAACATAGAAATATTTGTATATGTCAAAAACGTAGTCAGTGAAGTTCTTACCTATCATTACACTGTATCCCTAGTGATCCTACATGTGGAAGAAAATTTAGAAGCCCCGAGCCTAGTGTTCTTCATGGGTCTTCCTGGAAGACCCACCCAGCCATCTGGCCCCCTCCCCCAGAAAGGGACGTACAGCTGGTAAACCCCCGGACCCCGGAGCGGTCGCTTCTGAAACGACCACCTGGGCATCCAGGACAGAAAGTCGAAGATGCATCCCACTAAGTTTGGCCTCACAAGGAGGGGTGGAATTTCCCTACTACGACCCGCTACCACTTTGGCACCACCCCAGTAAAGCATAAGATTCTCAATGGTTAAGACCGCCGCTAGGCGGGGGATCATCAATGACCTACCTAGGATGCAAACCTTATTACTGGTGCTCCTGGCCCTAAACCAGCACCGCTCAATGACGTTGTTAGTAAAATGAGGGGGGGCGAAACGGTCGCTCCGGATTTACTCGACCCTCTGCATGTACTTTGGTTCTCATCATCGCCAATGCATATAATATGCTTTGTCTAAGATCCGCACAGCGACTGTAATCATATGTGACTAGCACCTAGCACCTAACATATCGGACTTCGGCATTGCCTGCCAGGAGTTGTCGGTTTGAGGTCGCGGGCGACGCGGTCAGGTCCGCGACCCGCGACCCTACTCGTCCGCCGAGCCCCGTAGAGGCCACCTCTTCTCGACGGTGTATCCCTAGTACATGGATCGAAAGTAAGTGGTGTAGCACTTACAATTAATATGGACTAATGTGAACTGAATATCCTACATGTGAAAGAAAATCAGCAGCCCCGAGCCTAGTTCTCTTCATGGGTCTTCCCGGAAAACACTCTCAGCTCTCTGGCCCCCTCCCCAAAGAGACGTAACAGCTGAGAACCTCCCCCCACCCCAGAGCGGTCACTTCGGAAGCGGCTGCCTTGGCATCCAGGACACGAAGTCGAAAATGCCTCCCATTAAAATTACCTCACAAGGAGAGTTGGAATTCCTTACTTCGACCCCCTACCACTTTGGCGCCACCCCGGCAAAGCACATGAGTGTCCATGGTTAGGAGCGCCGCTAAGCGGGGTATCATCAATGACCTTCCTAGGGTGTGACCCCCACTGGAGGGTTTCCTCAGGGCTGGCGTACCTTTTGCTAATCCTTACTGGCACTCCTGGCCCTAAACCGGCAATGCTCAATTGCGTTGATAGTAATAATGAGGGGACGAAACGGTCACTTCAGAATAACCCGACTCTCAACGGGTACTTTGGTTTTCATCATCGACATTGCATCGCATGCTCCACCCTAGATCCGTGCAGAAACTGCAATCATATGTGACTAACAAGTAACACCTAACATATCGGACTTCGGCATTGCCTGCCGGTTTCAGGCTGCGGTCAGCTCCACAACCCTAATCGTCTGTCCAGCCACGTAGAGGTCAACCCCTTTTCAATTAACACTAAGGTAAGCAAGAACTATCGAAAGGCTTTCCAAGTAGATATACTGCAATAAGCATAAACATTTAATAGTTTACATACTTTAAAGAAAGCAAGACATGTCGTATACATTAACTTAAAAAAATATTTGCTAATCAGATTTTGTTCGATTACAAATACTCAACCATTGGCTTATACAAATATATAATATCGTGCATCTTAGACTTAGTTTATATTTGAATTTCATTTTTCAAGTATATTTTATACATTATGGGCTATTAAAGTTACTAATCTTCTTGTGAGACTTACGAAATTGATATATAGTATTATAGTACGACATAGATACATGATCTTATTTTAATTGGATTCCGTGTAAACAGTTAAGTTGAATAATCGTAGTAATTTATTTTCATTGTATTGCTAATTTTAGGAATAGAAGTCAATTGGTGCACCACTTTGATGAATAGAATTTAAACACAAAAAATTCACTTCAACAATTAAATACTTAAATAACAAAGGAGATTGCAGAGAATACCTCAAACTTCAATCATCGGTATCCGCCTCACACCCTTTGAAGCAGGTTGGTACTTCACTAAGCGGCGCGCGCTGATTGATTTTTCGATTGCGGACACAGACCATAAGCCGGTGACCGGTCAGTGCCGATAGGTCAGGTTGCGGGGTTATTGTTTTTAAAAAAAAACGTTAATTAGGTATTGATATTTGCACATATAACGAGCATACGTTATTCTCCCATAGTAGAATTGACACATAATACTTTCGATCGAGTAATTTATTATTGTTTTAAATGGAAATTGACATACACATAGATACGGGGCACAGAAGTTGATGTTTTAAATTTGATTTTGATCTTTAGAAAAAATGGGTAGCAAAATTCTTGACAACACGGTTAAAATTAATGTGTACTTTGGGTTAAGTACTAAATAGCATTATCATGTTACTCTCACTTCCTTTTTGTGAAAAATTTAACTAACAAAATGTATAATTTTCAAATCGTACCAAAGACTTGTTAAATTATTCTAACTGCTATTACACTCGCCTTTATTCCATCCGTCTCTCTGTAGTTTTTGCCCTTGATATCTGACAGAATCAAATCATACAACTGATGATATACAATATAAAGATTGTACAAAATGTACTTACAAAAACAAACAGTCCTTGTTATTAAAATCTTTAGAAGAAACATATTAGGTAAAAATGCATTTGCGAAAAGGTAAAAATGTTTTAGCATGGTCTCTAGCAGTTTTATGAGGATTCGAAATAGCTTAATGTTATTCTAATCATAACAGTATCATTAAGTATTTAGTCAAGTGTGCAGACAAATGTGTTATAAAGTGCATTTATAATTTTCATAAAACTTTTAAAATCTATTGACATGAGCTTGTTTTAGTTTAACTCAGATTATACCAAGGGCTAGAGGAAATAAGGGATTTTTGGACATAGTATCTCTCATTACAGGGAGCGAAGTCAAGTGGCAGGCCACTTAGATGTATAGTTAACGTAAGCACTCTAAATAACGTGTAGTTTTAACAACTCGACAATAGCTATGTATCATTTAATATATTAACTTTGTAGTTTCCATCATTTTAAATAAAGATGATTTTTAAATCATTTTTTTTTCGTTAAACAAAATAATTACATATTGTTTCAAGTTACATAAAAGATTTCATTTCAATTATACAAATCCAGAATACTCTTTCCGATAAACCTATAATGGAGAGGTTCATTGACGATGTACAACAGTGGCAAATTTTTATTAATCTTGCAAACTAAATTGTTTTATGTACAACGTCATATTAACTAAATCAGTACTGGTGCTTTTAAATGCGCTGACAGGAAATATGAACCAAGTGCATGTCAGACATGACAATAAAAAGCCATTTAATGTACAGATTCCCTCTGTTCTTTAATGACAACAACAAAAAATCATATTAATACATTTTTATGTACTTTATAATATATTTGTATTGTATATTTTCATTTAAATAATAATCGAAAACTCCTCAGTTCTTTGTCATTTCCGACAAACACGTACACACATAAATTTAAATAATCTACAAAAAGGTAAACAAAATGTTGCTGAGACTGCAATCAGCTATGGCGCATTAAAGGGGATGCTGATTGGGCTAATGCCAGGGGCCCCCAATGATTTAAGGGTAACAAACTTATTATATTGTATAATAATGGTGGCCGGACCGGGCCCAAGGTGGAATAGCAGCCAGGGGGGGTGTAATCCTGATCTGCCCCTGGCAATCAGGCTTATAGATTAGTTCCTTAAAGAAATCTCTTTGTTAAAACGTTCGCTGTTTTGTTACGTCCTGTCAGGCTCACTCATACCCTGTTTACATGTTTTCCATCTACTAATACCAAATGTAAAGTAGGTTGCATAAGCAAATTTAATATGTATTTCTATACATACTAATGATATGTTCCCACTCTTTGCAGTGGAGTTTTTCTGCCTTAAAAGTTATATTACTTAGGTAAATTTATGTCAATAATTATTTGTTAAGTCAAGTATCTCTATGTGTACAACGATTTTAGTACGGCTAATCTAGTTCTAATATGACTCAATTTCGAGCTGAGCTTATTCTGAAGCATGCAAATTAAAGTAGCTTTGAATAAACTATGAAAGATATGTTTCTCTGATAAACAATAACAGTTTCTAACCGCCGGACTAACTTTTGAAATTTATTTGTTAAACTTGATTTAATTGCTCACATGTTTTATAGATATAAGTCGTTTCATGAGCTCACATGTTTTATAGATATAAGTCGTTTCATGAGCTCACATGTTTTATAGATATAAGTCGTTTCATGAGCTCACATGTTTTATAGATATAAGTCGTTTCATGAGCTCACATGTTTTATAGATATAAGTCGTTTCATGAGCTCACATGTTTTATAGATATAAGTCGTTTCATGAGCTCACATGTTTTATAGATATAAGTCGTTTCATGAGCTCACATGTTTTATAGATATAAGTCGTTTCATGAGCTCACATGTTTTATAGATATAAGTCGTTTCATGAGCTCACATGTTTTATAGATATAAGTCGTTTCATGAGCTCACATGTTTTATAGATATAAGTCGTTTCATGAGCTCACATGTTTTATAGATATAAGTCGTTTCATGAGCTCACATGTTTTATAGATATAAGTCGTTTCATGAGCTCACATGTTTTATAGATATAAGTCGTTTCATGAGCTCACATGTTTTATAGATATAAGTCGTTTCATGAGCTCACATGTTTTATAGATATAAGTCGTTTCATGAGCTCACATGTTTTATAGATATAAGTCGTTTCATGAGCTCACATGTTTTATAGATATAAGTCGTTTCATGAGCTCACATGTTTTATAGATATAAGTCGTTTCATGAGCTCACATGTTTTATAGATATAAGTCGTTTCATGAGCTCACATGTTTTATAGATATAAGTCGTTTCATGAGCTCACATGTTTTATAGATATAAGTCGTTTCATGAGCTCACATGTTTTATAGATATAAGTCGTTTCATGAGCTCACATGTTTTATAGATATAAGTCGTTTCATGAGCTCACATGTTTTATAGATATAAGTCGTTTCATGAGCTCACATGTTTTATAGATATAAGTCGTTTCATGAGCTCACATGTTTTATAGATATAAGTCGTTTCATGAGCTCACATGTTTTATAGATATAAGTCGTTTCATGAGCTCACATGTTTTATAGATATAAGTCGTTTCATGAGCTCACATGTTTTATAGATATAAGTCGTTTCATGAGCTCACATGTTTTATAGATATAAGTCTTTTCATGAGCTCACATGTTTTATAGATATAAGTCGTTTCATGAGCTCATGTATTTCAATACATGTTTGGGAGGATACCTTTCTATTAACATGATCACAAAGTATCTCTGTGTAACACAATATAAATAAAACTTTTATTTCAATAAAGGATTTCACTCATTTACTAGTACGTATAGATCACTGATCTTCTAAAAAATTGCACGTTTGGCTTATTTGAGCTGATATTGATACAGCACCATTCTTTTTTTTTAATTTTTAATTGCTCATAGAAACTCATTTTAGATCAAAGATACACAGTATCCATGTATATTAATAAAATTATGTACATTATGATACAACATAAATTATTCTAAATGTCACAGTATAAACATTCACATAGAATCAAAATTATACCAATAGTATTATGAATTTAAGTGACAAAAATATTTTCTAATCCTATATAATAAAAGGCAATGTTCTGTGCTGTCATCGATAGCGATTGGTCCCTCAAACTCCTACATACTCCTACAGCCAATCACTGACGGAGAAAAATTAATTCTCATTTACATATTGAGTGATGTTCCAAACGAATTATTTTTGGTGCAGTTTTTATTTTGTGTTGGTGCGCGTTGGGATTTGTAATCAAAAACTTTGTATTTACGGGTTATGGACATACCGAGGTGTGGAGAGGTAGGGTCTCTGGACAGACATGGCTGACTGATGTTATTATAACTATAATGTATAGTATTTGTGACGTGATACCCATGTATGGCCGGTTGAGACGGCGGGTCTCTCGACAAACTGTTGTGAAGGGGATGTAGGGTCTTGCGACAGACCACGGCGTTGCGGGAGGGGGGGGTGGGGATGTAGGGTCTTGCGATAGACTGCGGTGTGATGGGGGGAGGTAGGGTCTCTGGACAGACGGGTGCGGGTAATGTAGTGACATCCCATGAACTTCACAGGTCACCCTACACTTATTCACGTCATTGGACGGGCTTTGTTGCTAGTCTATTAATGAAACTAAACGGGTCTTTTTATGGACGAATTTCATAAAAATTTAATTAAAAATATGAGTCAATATGTAAATGCATGTATATTGAGAAGAAAGTATCTTATCAGCTATTTTTTAATTCTTCGTTAGCTTAAGACAGCTTATTGGACTAGAAAAAAGAAAGAAACAGTTACGTAATTTTACTATGCTAACAATTTTTAGAACATAGTGATTTGACTTTATTTATGCTGTAAAACATTGTTCCGCTAAAATGTAATCTAAAAATAGAACATTACTCATTGAGCTATGACATTTTCCGGTTTTAGAAATGACTAACCCTATTGAGTTATAGTTGGTGTGTTATTTTTACGAAAGAACGCGCACTTTCTGAAGCTTGGTCCTATATATAAGTCGTAATACCCGTGATATTTCTCTACTCTAAATATATTTACACATTAAAAAGAGTACACATTTTTACAGGAAGCGTGTGCCATGCAACCGCATTGTTATAGAAATATAAACTTTTTAAAAAGAATGTTTTATCATTTATTAGCTCTTAAATGCCTGTTCTTATGATTATTTTTTTCATAGCAAAAGTTATCCAAGACTTTCTTTCTATTTCCAGTCTAAGCATGACCTTAGTTATACAAATAGAATATTTCTTTCTAATGACCAAGATATTATGTATGTGACTATTGATGCTTAAGTAAGGTGTGCATAGATTTAAAAAAAGTTTTTTTAATAAAGGCATTCTTTGAATCGCAAGGTTTGGGCTTAAAATTTACCCTGCTGGTTTAGTTTAAGTTATGCAAAAAGTATATAAACAGTTGCTACCAAAAGTGTTTAACAGTTGCTACTAATAGTGTTTAACAGTTGCTACCAATAGTGTTTACTATTGACTCCTGCCAACACCAACGAAAATTACCTTTCAAAATGTCAGAAAGTTGCAACCCATTATAAAAATAAATGGTCCACTTATTACACACTCTCTTACGCACGTGAATACAACCTCTATATATAATCCATTTTCGTCTTTAACAGTAACGAAATATTTTAAAATCAATCTAATCCTTTGGGACAGTTTATGGAGCAATCGTTCCAGAAAAAAATCTTTTGTAGCATTTAAGCACCTGAGATAAATACATCTCCAACCTATCAAACAATGGCATTGTTTTATTCACTTAACACTTGCTTCATGCATGGAGTTTCGTTACGTGTGCATTTTCTATTTATAAATTTAATTGTAGACAATTTAATGTTATTTAACAGCATTCAATTGACTGATTTATCAGAAAATCATATCCGCTTGCACAAGAGTCTGCCTGCAAAATTTCTGCTCGCTAGCTTACAAGAAAGTGTTTCAAATATCGATCCAAAGGTTTTCGGCAAACAATCAAACAATCAAGGCCTCAACACCACGAGTTAATATAAAGGATTTAAAAATAGCCGTGAATATTATAATGTGATTTTTCAATACTGTGTGTTAAATACTGTATGTGCGTATCAGTGTGTTTATGTGTTTGTTGTTGTGAGCTGAAATGGTTTATTTTTATGTCTGGTAATATTGCGCCACTAACGAGACTATGCATATTTTAATATTGGTTTACACATTACATCTCTACGATTATTTCTTTATTTATTTTATCCAGCCGCTCAAAAAATTTATTTGCTTTACTTTTTTCTCCAGATGTCTACATTTATGTTCAACGTTAAACTACCCAAAGTTCTAATTACAAAACATAGTCACTGTTGTCTTTAGTGTTATCTTTTAAAAATATGTATTTAATATTATTTTGTTTAATTTGAAATACGCAGTATTATTTTACCACTTTTATGGCGATGCTTATATTTAAATAAATGCCTCATGTATTTGAGATTTTAAAAGTTACTTAAAAATAATTTTTTACAAAACGATTAATTTCTTCTATGCATTACAGATAGAAGGCACATGAGTGAAACTAGATTAAAAACAGATAATTTGTACCATCTCGGTTGTTTAGGATATATGTAAAAACTGTTTTTTTAAATCCCTTATATTAACTTCACCATCTTGTCTATCTCTCTATGTCGTGATCTCTTGGTCGGTCGGGCGAAAAGACAAAACTCAAAAGTGATCCACTTTCCTTGATGCAATCGAGATGAAATTTTGCACATAGGCTCGTGTCTCTTAAAAAATGCATTGCATCAAATTTTCAGATCTATTGAATGTAGGCTACCATAATTAAATTGATGCATTTTTATTTTATCTCTATTTAATTCAATGTAGCCGTCTGCTATTGTTCACCTCTACGTGCTGGAGTTCAGTCCAGCAATCTATGACCAACCCCCTCGGGTTTTACAGCAAGGGAGGAGATCAGTCAGTTTCAGTCTGTAAATGTTTGTCTCGCGTAGCGCATTATATTGAACATATCAATACTTTAAGTTGTGTCTCATATATAAGGGATTTATAGTCAAAAAATTGTTTTTACGGGTGGTTTAGTTTAAAAAACAGCACCTTCAGTGACCCTTTTGCAAGGCATTTAATTGGTAGGGACATGATCAATAATATCGCTCAACCCAACACTATAGCTTAGCAAATGTTAATATGATTTCTGCATTACTTAAGCCAAGCCTGCGAGGTAAACTTTAAGCCAAAATCTTGCGATTAATCGTGTCTTTAAAACTAATAAACCTTATTTGTCCTCTCTAATATACCATATTTGTCCCCTCTAATTAACCATATTTGTCCCCTCTAATAAACCATATTTGTCCCCTCTAATATACCATATTTGTTCCCTCTAATAAACCATATTTGGCCCCTCTAATAAACCATATTTGTCCCCTCCCTTAAGCATTAATATTCACATCAATGTTATCTAGCTAAATAAAAAAAAATCATATTCATACTGAAAAAAAAACCTGCTAGACTTGAAACAGAATGGATGTTTTGAGTGCATTTTCCTTGAAACAAGGGAATCAAATAAAAAACTATTAACGGGTAGACAAATGATGCAATCTTACACACATAAAAAAAATATGAGGGATATTGCTAGAATAATGCCAAGGCATTGTACGTGCTTTGGGTAATAACAGTAGAGTTGTCTATTGGTCCAGGTTTGTGTATGGAATAGCTGGGCGCTTGTGCGTTTTGGTTATTTCTATGTCCGCTAATTATGCGCATCTAACAAGACTACGAGTATTTATCTTCTTAATCCATTCATATTTGTTTGATATGACGGCTTGACACGGGTTTGTTTATTATAACATATCATCGGCTTTTGCATCAGAAAAGTATGTCTTCATTAGAAAAAAATTATATTGCAAGCTGGTATGATTTTTTGATAAATCAGTCAACTTTACAAAGGCAAATAACAACATATATATATATATATATATATATATATATATATATATATATATATAGGGGTAATATGTACGGGTGTAAGAGTGTAGCTAATAAATGGAACAATTATTTTATATTGGGTGGCAACTTTCTGACCTTTTGAAAGTACTTTTCATCATTAAGGGCAGGAGTAAAAAATATCGCCCAATCCTGGGTGGCATAGCACTATAGCTTAGCAACAGTTTATATCATTTTGCACAACTTAAACTAAATGAGCAAGGTAAATTTTAAGCCTAAACCTTCCGATTCAAGGTATTTCTTTAAAACCACTAAACCCTATTGTAACTAGTTTGTGCTGCGGCGCCGTGGCGCCTGCGGCGCCCACCTCTTTTTAAGGGCGCCTACGGCGCCCACCTTTTTCAAAAGCCCCCTAACTTGTCCTTTTATGATAAATACGTTATATTAGAATTTCTTAAATGTACACAAAGTAGTATTTTATATTTAAAAAAAATTTAATTAATTTTATTTTTTTTATGTCAAAAGCCCCAGTAACTTATCCTTGTATGATAAATACGAAATATTCCTGAAATGTACACAAAGTATAAGTATGTATATAATATAGATTGTGCTGCGGCGCCCACTTTTATTTAGGGCGCCTACGGCACCCACTTTTTCAAAAGCCCAACAAACTTGTCCTTGTATGATAGATACGTAATATTAAACTACCTTAAATGTACACAAAGTAATTTAAAATAGAGGTTATATTTTTACAGTGCTAATCACCACACGATTTTTAAAACTAATTTTAGAAAGCAGCGCACCAAATTCATGCACTAAAAAATAACTATTTGAGTCAATCAGCACTGCTTACAACACAAATTTTTAAAAAAAGCAGAGTGATGTCCCTTAGCGTTCCGCTACATAATTGAGCGTAAATATATATATAACTAGTTTGTGCTGCGGCGCCGTGGCGCCTGCGGCCCCCCCCCTTTTTCAAGGGCGCCTTCGGCGCCCACCTCTTTCAAAAGCCCACCTAACCTGTCCTTGTATGATAAATGCGTAATATTAAACTTTCTTAAATGTACACAAAGTATTTAATAATAGTTTATTTTTTATGTTATTTTTTATGTCAAAAGCCCAAGTAACTTATCCTTGTATGATAAATACGAAATATTCCTGAAATGTACACAAAGTATGTATATAATATAGGTTGTGCTAAGGCGCCCACTTTTATTTAGGGCGCCTACGGTGCCCATTTTTTCAAAAGCCCAACAAACTTGTCCTTGTATGATAGATACATAATATTAAACTACCTTAAATGTACACAAAGTAATTTAAAATTGAGGTTGTAGGGCGCCTACGGCGCCTACTTTTCTTGTTGGTTTTTGGTCAAAAGCCCAAGTAACTTATCCTTGTATGATAAATACGAAATATTCCTGAAAATTAAACAAAGTATTTATATAATAATTTTTACAGTGCTAATCACCACACGATTTTTTAACTAATTTTAGAAAGCAGCGCACCAAATTACTGCACCAAAAAAATAACTATTTGAGTCAATCAGCACTGCTTACAACACAAAATTAAAAAGAAGCAGAGTGATGTCCCTCAGCGTTCCGCTACATAATTGAGCGTAAATATTTATATGACTAGTTTGTGCTGCGGCGCCGTGGCGCCTGCGGCGCCCCCTTTTTTAAGGGCGCCTACGGCGCCCACCTTTTCAAAAGCCCAACTAACTTGTCCTTGTATCATAAATACGTAATTTTAACATTTCTTAAATGTACAGAAAGTATTTTATAATATTTTTTAATAATTTTTTTTTATGTCAAAAGCCCAAGTAACTTATCCTTGTATGATAAATACGAAATATTACTGAAAATTAAACAAAGTATTTATATAATAATTTTTACAGTGCTAATCACCACACGATTTTTTAACTAATTTTAGAAAGCAGCGCACCAAATTACTGCACCCAAAAATAACTATTTGAGTCAATCAGCACTGCTTACAACACAAAATTAAAAAAAAAGCAGAGTGATGTCCCTCAGCGTTCCGCTACATAATTGAGCGTAAATATATACTGTACTAGGTTGTGCTGCGGCGCCGTGGCGCCTGCGGCGCCCGCTTTTTTAAAGGCGCCCACGGCGCCCACCTTTTTCAAAAGCCCAGCTAACTTGCCTTGTATGATAAATACTTAATATTAAACTTCCTGAAAGGTACACAAAGTATTTTATAAAAGGGTCTGTAGGGCGCCGGCGCCCACTTCTTTTGTTGTCAAAAGCGTAAGTAACTTATCCTTGTTTGATAAATACGAAATATTAAACCTCCTGGAATGTACACAAAGTATTTTATGATTAACAATTCTCAAATCCTCTTTTTACATCGTTCCCTTTTCCAAAATTAAAATATGAGCTAAAACAATGATGCAATATAATATCTTTTTACGGCGAGAAATGTTAGATAGCAGCGCACCAAATTACTGCACCAAAAATAACTTTTATTGAACGGCCGCATTAAATTGTTCAATTATTAATAATAGTGTGGAGGGTGTTTAATGTTAATCTGGAAACCAAAATGATTATCCAATGTTTTTAAAAAAAGCAGAGTGAAGTCCCTCAGCGTTCCGCTACATAATTTAGCGAAAATATATAATGACTAGTTTGTGCTGCGGCGCCGTGGCGCCTGCGGCGCGTTTGTTAAGGGCGCCTACGGCGCCCACCTTTTTCAAAAGCCCAACTAACATCTCCTTGTATGATAAATACGTAATATTAATATTTCTTAAATGTACACAAAGTATTTTATAATATTTTTTTAATATTTTTTTTTATGTCAAAAGCCCAAGTAACTTATCCTTGTATGATAAATACGAAATATTCCTGAAAATTAAACAAAGTATTTATATAATAATTTTTACAGTGCTAATCACCACACGATTTTTTAACTAATTTTAGAAAGCAGCGCACCAAATTACTGCACCAAAAATAACTCTTATCGAACGTCCGCATGAAATTGTTCAATTTTTTAACTAATAAATAGTGTGGAGGGTGTTTAATGTTAATCTGGAAACCAAAATGATTATCCAATTTTTTTAAAAAAAGTAGAGTGATGTCCCTCAGCGTTCCGCTACATAATTGAGCGTAA
This sequence comes from Ampullaceana balthica, assembly GCA_944989445.1. Classification (NCBI taxonomy): domain Eukaryota; kingdom Metazoa; phylum Mollusca; class Gastropoda; family Lymnaeidae; genus Ampullaceana; species Ampullaceana balthica. The sequence continues at coordinate 3,199 of CALYLW010002363.1, read as the reverse complement.
ATATTTATATGATGGTTTACTTTTATATGTATTGTGTAGGCGTTCTCACAATACAAACTTTCGTGTAATAAATCCTTGAAATACTGCTGTCTACAAAATAACTTTAATATGCACAATATATACAAAATTATAAATTTGAGGTTTCACAACGTGGAGACATCAGCCACACAAATCTGCCATTACTTTTTCAACTCCTTTCGCGCCCTTTCTACTCATGTGTCGAATTTCTCCCTTATCTCGTGATCATCACGTGACATTCACCCCCATGCTTTAAAAAAAACTGTTTATGAATTACAACATTTTTGGTCTTAATAAAATCAAATTAATCCACATGTATATTCAAATTTCAAATATTTATAATTATAATCAATCGACATTCATTGCCTTACACACAATATCTAGACATGGAAATCCTGCAGTAGAAAATCTGTAGGACTTCAACAGTCTACCTGTACTGTAAACATGAAACTGAAATTTTAACACAAATTTAATTTTGTGTAATTAAAATACTTTTAGCAATCAATATTCCTTTTCAAATCAAATTGGTCTTCAAATCAACACAACCAAAACAAAAGTCATGGACCTCACCAACCAACCAAATGATATTATACTTAATGACCAAACCATAGAGAAAGTAACCAACTTCACTTACTTAGGAAGCAAAATGTCATATGATGGAGATGCAACATCAGAGATAACGACTCGAATTGCGTTGGCGTCAAGGGCTTTTAACAAACTTAAAAATATTTGGAGATCAAAGACACTTAGCAAACATATAAAACTTAGACTTTTCAACTCTTGCGTAATCCCTGTACTAACATATGGATGTGAAAGCTGGAAATCCACTCAAGCTATAGAAAAGAAATTAGTTGCCTTCGAGAACAAATGCCTCCGAAAAATTTTGAATATAAAATGGAGTGATTTTAAATCAAATGAAACAATAAGAGAAGAAACCAACCAAGAATATGTGTCAACCTTTATAAGGAGAAGGCGTTGGAATTATATCGGTCATGTTCTTCGAATGGACGAGAGAAGACTACCACGGCAGGCCTTCATATGGACACCAAAAGGCAAAAGAAAACAAGGAAGACCAAAAGAAACCCTACGTAGAACAATCAAAAGAGAAAGCTCAACCATGGGTCTAAGAAATAATCAAGACCTAATACAATTGGCGACGGATCGTCGTAAATGGAAATCAATGACTTCTGCCCTATGTGCCGTCTTCGGCCCGAGAGGAACTAACTAACTAACTAACTAATCAATATTCCTAAAATTTAAAATTAAATATATTGTCCACTGGAATTCAAACACTGCTCCTTGTTTATTGTTCAGCGAATAAAAATACTAATATTACTACAGTCTCTGGTTTTATCATTTAGGAATTCACAGAATATATTTGTCATTCTACTTAATATGTCTGCAACCACATTGTCATTTCCTTTAACAAGTTTAATGTCAAATTTGTAGTCGTCTAATAGCATAGCAAAGTTCAAAGATAGTCATTCTTCAGCTGACGAGTATGAATTCAAACCGTTGTGCTTTCAATGCTTCTTTAGCCTATTAAATGTTCAATAATTCACCAACAACGACCACGGTTATTTCCATTCACAATATCAATTCCAGTATCTTGGATAAGTCGCTTAGCTTTTGAGATGGTATTCTTGCTTCCAGATAATTCAACATAATTTCTGCCAGTTGCGTCACTGTCACTAGATACCTTTATCCGAAAACCACTGTCTGTTTCTATGTCTTTGATTCTGTTTAATACACAACCAATTATTCTTCCGAATTCAGATGATTCCACACAAATGGTCTCAGACTCACCAGTACCATCTCTATCTCTGCTACCATGGCCTTCATCACTTTTACCATACACGGGATATTTTTGTTAATTTAACTTGTGCTTCATGTACTATAATCTCTGGATCTTTGTCCATCTTGATTCTCATTCTCATTTCATGAAATTCTTTTCTATAATCAATTTTTGACTCTCCGAAATGACATAGAAGTGCCTTTTTGACATTCTTATATATGTTTTTGTGTTCTTTGGTTATACTATTGTAAGTTTCAAATGCTTCTCCAGTTAGTTGAGTCATCAATTGTGCTGGCCAATCTTCTTTATCATAACCTTTCATGACCATTATGGATTCAAAATAATTTAGATAAACATCCATTTTTTCTTTCTGGCTTTTATATTTTATAACTTTGATAGTACTCTTCTGTGTTGACTTTCTATTTGTGTCATTACCAGGATTGTGGCCTCTACTCTCTAAATCAATTTGTAGTTTTAACTTGTCAATTTGAAGTTGTTCAAGTTCTCTTCTTGCAGCTCTTTCTTCTTTTTCAATTATTTGTTTTCGCCTCTCTTCTTCTTTGGCTATTTTTACTTTTTCTTCAACAAAGTCTTTCAATTCTTTTCCACTTAAGCCACATTCTTTAGCTATGGCAGTGAATTTTTCATAGTAATCCATGTTTAGTTTCTGGAAATATATGAGTCACTCAATTCAGCATTCAATGTAATTATTTATTTATTAAAGTATAAATCCTCCAAATGAAAAAAAATCTTTAAGTCATATGTTAAGTCCAAACAAGTGACACATCTAAACCATTAAATTTAATTTTGACAAACTGAGGCAACAAAGTATCCTCACAAAGGATCTTAAGTATACTATATATATACGCTACCTCAGGTTGAAAAAACACATCCGATGGTCCAAAGTTTTGAATAAAATAAGTCACTTAGTCAAATATTCCGATTTCAGAACTTTAGAGTAGTTTTTAGACACTTTAGTTCAATCAATAAATCCAAATTGCAATTATCACACTTTCCACACAATAAATGAATACAAATTACGTCCCTTGATTTATAATTAACACTGACACAGTTGTTAATAGTCCATAGCTTCTCAAGTTCAAGGTTTGTTTGTAGCTCTTTCTTTGAATCACTTATTAATAGCGTGTAGTGAGCTTGCTGACGTATATATTTTCCCCGTGTGTCACCGACAGTAGGCATTTACTGCGTGACCCCATTCCGTGCGTGTAGCTGCTATGTGGCAAGTCAAGCCGCCATTTTGAAAACTTCATGTATTAAATATTTCATTGAATTACAAAAGTTTATTCACTGCTGCTTAAGAACTTGAATATTCACAAATTTTAATGGTTCACAAAATTTCTTCTTTTAATGAATATTTCCCTTTTT
>CALYLW010002362.1:0-53178 GCA_944989445.1 Ampullaceana balthica | reverse complement strand
GAGCTTTTTAAGGTTATAGATTACTGCAACTTTCCTATCTGTAATTTTTAAATATAGTCTATATATATAAAAATCAAAGTATGTCTGTGTGTGTGTGTGCATGTCCTTTATAGCTGACTAAACCATTCATCCCATCGTTATGAAACTTTTGGAGACTGTTGAGTACCCACCTGGGATGGTAACTGGCACCTTTTTTTTCGAAATTTAACACTCATGGGGCACCGGGGGCCCATAATGTCATTTTTTGCTTATATGAGCTTTATAAAAATTAGTTTAAGCGCTAGCTATTGTGTAAATTGTTGGATCTTAACCAAACTTTGTATATAAAAACTTGATAGCCAACATTAAAATACTATAGGGTACTGAACTCCTAATAGTCATTCCTTTTGGGGCTGGGGGCCAAAAAGTACTTTTTCTTAAACATTTAAGATTTTATTCACCACTCAGTTATTAACATTCTTTACAAATAATGACACATGTATCCATTATTATACAAATTGAAATGAAAAGGTGTTTTGAACTTTATATCTTGCACTGAATGGGCCCTGGGCCCCTTGATGTCGTTTTTTGCTAATATGAGCTATATAAAAATTATTTTATGCATTAGCTACTGAGTATATTAATGGATCTTAACCAAAATTTGAATACAAAAATTTGGTAGCCCATATTAAAATACTATAGGGCACGGAACTTCAAATGTCCATTGCTTCGGGGCCGGGGGCCCCAAATGTCTTTTCTTCGTATATGTTTAAGATATTTTCCCCCATTCAATTTTTCACGATCTAGAGGAAAATATCTATGAGGAAACTGAATTAAAATGAACAGGTTTTTTAAATTGACATCTTTCACCGAATGGGCCCAGGGGCCCCTAAATGTCATTTTTTTCTTTTATTAGCTGTATAAAACTAGGATTAGCGTATAATACTGAGAAAATTAATGGATTTTGACCCATCTGAGTATATAAAAACTTAAGTGTCTATATTTTATTACTATAGGGCACTGAACTCCTAATTTTCATTTCCTTGTGGCAGTGGGGCCCAAAATGTCTCTTTAGTAAATGTTTAATATTTTATCGTCCATTCAATTTTTAACAATATTGAGAAATATAAATAAATGTATGTATTTTGAAATTTTTTCAAATGAACATATGTTTCGCACTTTATTTTTTGCAATAATTAGGCCCTGGATCCCTTACTGTCGTGTGTTGCTTATAAGAGCTTTATAAAAATTAGTTTATGGGTCAGCTACTGAGTATATGATTGGATCTTAACCAAAATTTGTATACAAAAACTTGGTAGCCCATATTAAAAAACTATAAGGCACAGAACTTCAAATGTCCATTCCTTCGGGGGAAATGTCTTTTCTTCGTATATGTTAAATACATTTTTCCCCATGCAATTTTTCATGATCTTGAGGAATATCTCTGAGGAAACTGAATTAAAATGAAGAGGTTTTTGAAATTGACATCTTTGACTGAATGTCATTTTTTTTCACTGTATTAGCTATATTAAAATTAGTTCAAGTATTAAATAATGAGAAAATAAATGGATTTTGACTAAACTTAGAATATAAAAACTGAAGAACCTATATTATATTACAATAGGGCTCTGAACTCCTAATGTCCATTCCTACAGAGCTGGGGGCCCCAAATGTCATTTTTACTGCACTGTAATAATTTAATTCCCATTTCAGTTTTACACGATATTGAGAAATTTAGCTTGAGTACAATGGCAATAAAAAATTAAATTATCACTCATTTTTTGGCGGGCCCTTTTTATATCATTTCTTTTTCTTTTGTAAGCTTTTTAATTATTAATTTATTTATCCGTTTGCTAGGAAACTTGGATTTTGTTTATTTGCAAACTTCCGCGAAGGTTTCTGGCATAATTGTTTTAATACATACCACTCATTGGTTTCTTTAAATTTAATCATTTTTACTGAGATAGTTGCAATGCGCGACAGGTCTGCTAGTTATCAAATCGAATTTAAAATTATGGATTCAGGACATAAGTTTATGATCTCAATAACTTACAATCAGTTTATTAGACTATAGATGTGAATGTACCAAAAAAAGTCTTTTATTCTATTTTAAAAGGCATGGACTAACTGTAATTGTTAATAACAATAATTGTACTTATTGAAAATGTATATGCTTCTTTTACTTTTATATATCTATTAATTTACTTACAAACAAAATGCTTTAATAATATGTGTAGACAAGCTCAGATTATATGAAAATACTTATATAACACTTACATTGATGACAGTCAAAGCCATTACAATGACACCCATAATAGGATGACCAACCAAAAACTGCTTGTCTGGTACATCAATCTGAAAGCCAGAAATACTTTTTTTCATATAGCACAATACTTAGTGATTTATAATTCAATAGAACTCTATAGTCTATATACATGAAATAATATTCAAATCTGTAAGATTAAATTCAGTTTTTTATTAAACCACATAGCTTATTTAAAAAATAGAAAATACTTGTTTGCTCATTAACACTTACATCACTCCATTCCTTCTCATCAACAAAGATAATAATGAAAGCAGCAGCAGTAGCACAGAAAACAAGAATCATACAAACTCGATGAATCTAATTGAATAAAAAAAAATATTTAAAACCTAGAGTGCACAAATGTATTTGCTTTTAATGACAGGCATATGAATAAAAAAAGAATGATTTGAAAATGTTAGTTCAAATGCAGTAATTTCAAATTCATTATTTAATTCCATGGATGATAATATGCACACACAAAATTAAATCTTTTTAATTTTAAAACAAAGTAAAAAAATTCACCTGAAACCAGATTTTCTGGGAACACATGGTAGTAGTCCAAACTGGCTTAAAATACCTCGCTAACACAATTCCTATACTGGCCAGAAATATCCATGCTCCAACCATAAGACTCCCTATTTGAATAAGGTGTAAATGTTTATTACATTAAAAATTCATGCCTTAAAACAATTACAGCAATCTATCACTATCATTTAAATTTTAGAATTAATGGTGTAATTTAAATATTTTTTATTACTTAAAAGATGGGTTGAATTAATCTCTCTTTGAATGAAACACTACATGGAGACCTTTTTTAACTTTCTTTTTTGTTATTAATTGAAATGATTAACTTTTTAAGATATACTGTAACATTTCCATCAATTACTTTGCCAATATGAAAGTTGTTTTGTTTACTTTTAAATGAGAAGAAAATACATCTTAAAGAATCTTTTGTAGATCAAAAGATCCTAGGCAGGTAACTTATCAGTTTGTAGAATAAACATACCGTGAGCTTTAACCATTTTATTGTCAAGGTATACCAAGCTGATATCCACAATTGAATCCACTGTTACTTGCTGTGAAGAAATACTAAAATCTTTTCCATGATATTGAATAACAGGGCTTCCTGAAGCTGAGAAGAAAATGTACTGTTATTCACAAAATAATTCATACACAAAAAATATATATACATGTATTGCTTTACATATTCAGTCTTCAAACTTCTTTAAAGAAAACAAATTTTAAGTGTTTTTAAAAATGTGTTTTATTGAATGCATATGAAGAGCTCAAGGGAAGAAACGGCTATGTCACATTTTTGTGCTTTTGAGATATTCAAGTTTTAAAGTTCAAAATTATAGAGATTTCTTAGAAATTACTAAATAGATTTGAATTTTTAATAGGGTCAGGGACATAGTTTTTTCATAAAACCTAATTCAGAGCAATCAATTTTTGATACTCTATCAGATACAGAGGTTAACTAAAAAATTTCCTATATGTCACATAGCCGTTTCTTCCCTTGTGGTCTTCATATGTTTATTAACTGAGGCTGATTCCCTAAGTCTCTAAAAAAAGAAGCTTCAGGCCTGAATAATAGGTAGAAGAAATAGCAATTGGAAGACAATGTTTCAGTATTGAACACAATTGTAGGTACTTAATATAATTTGAACACAAAAAATGTCTGTCATTGTCATAAAAAAACATTGCCTAATTTTAGTATAAATACTTGCCTTATTTTAGTATAAATACTTTATAAAGACCGTTTTTTATCATTGTTGAAAATATTTAAGAACAAGAAGCAATAAAACAATATTGAAAACAATTTTAATATTAATTTACCAATGGTTGCTGAACCTCTAACAAACAACAGGGTCCAGAGCTTGGTGACATCAAAACGGGGCCCTGACCCAGCCTTTGGTCTTTGAATAGTGCATGTAAGAGTATCATTTTCATATTTAGATTCTGTAAGTACTATTGTCTGTTGCAAAATAAAGGCATCATTATTAAGTAATTTTATTATTTACTAGTTATCACTGCTATTATACTAGGAAGAATTTCTAAAAGAAACTGAGTTAACTGTACATTGTAATTTTTTTTATTAATTATAAATTGCTTTAACATCAACAATTTTTTTTATATTCCTTTGTGAAAAGATAGCAACTTTCATTAAAATAATATAATAGTTTAAAAACATCTTCTGTCATGTGGAAAGGCTCTTGGATCAGACTCAATTCTGGCTGAAATACACAAAGAAGGCGGCATGGAAAAGCTGCATGAAATCTACCTAATGATGCGGCAGTAAGAGGCTATCCCCCAGTATTTCAAAGATGCCTCTATAGTCCACTTGTGCAAGCGAACAGGAAACCGCCAAGCCTGCGATAATCATCGTGCAATTTCACTGCTATCAATTGCAAGAAAAATACTCGTCAGAATCCTCCTAAATCGCCTAAATGAACATCTGGATCAGGGTCTATTACCAGAAAGCCAATGTGGTTTCCTGAAAGAACGTGGGACCATAGACATGATCTTTGCAGCAAGCAGTTGCTGGAAAAGTGTCAAGAGCAGAATATGGACCTATTTTCAATTTATATAGACCTGACAAAAGCCTTCGACACAGTCTACAGAGAGGGTCTATGGAGGATTATGGCCAAGTATGGTTTCCCAAATGAGTATATAGCCATTGTAAGGCAATGCCACGATGGCATGCAGGCTCGAGTCCAGGACAATGGAGAGGCCTCTAAACAATTCCCTGTCACAAATGGTGTAAAGCAAGGCTGTGTGCTGGCACCAACATTGTTTAGCCTCATGTTCTCGGCCTTCAGGGATAGAAATGAAGTATCACACTGATGGTCGCTTGTTCAACCATAGGAGGCTTAAAGCAACTATGGATTCACCATCAGCACAAAGAAGACAGAAGTTCTATACCAGATGGCCCCAAGCAAATCTTACATTGAGCCTAATATAATCATCAACGGCAACAAAATCAACACAGTGAGCCGCTTTACTTACTATGGCAGCACACTGTCTCAGAATGCCAACATTGATGACGAGGTGAACGTGAGAATCTCCAAGGCCAGTGCAGCATTCGGTAGATTGCATGAAAGTGTCTGGAACAGAAGGGGAATCAGCACCCAAACAAAACAAAGTATATAGAGCTGTAGTGCTCCCCACTTTATTATATGCATGTGAAACTTGGAACGTATACCAACGCCATGCAAATTTGCTGAACCACTTTCAACCCAAAAGCCTAAGAAAAATTCTCAATATAAAATGGCAGGAAAAAGTTCCAGACACTGAAATATTAGCTAGGTCAGAACTACACAGCATCCACACTAGACTCATGCAGTGCCAACTACGCTGGGCGGGGCATGTAGCGAGCATGCATGACCATCGCCTCCCCAAGAGGCTCTTCTATGGTGAGCTTACTGAAGGGCATAGAGCAAGCGGAGGTCCACGTTAGCACTACAAGGATACACTCAAAACTGCTCTAAAGGCCTTTGACATTGGACATGACTCATGTGAGGCAACAGCCAGTGACGAGCCCCCTGGCGCTCTATGATACGGAATGGCGCAGCTGTCTGTGAGGCTAATAGACAACAGGCTGCCAAGACCAAACGTCAAACCAGGAAGGACCATGTACAAAACCCTCCTGAGATATTCCATCCATCTCTTGTCCGACATGCGGACGCAAAATTTTTTGCAAGAAAAGGGCTAATTAGACACCAGAGGACAAATGTGGCGCCCTAGCACTGGACTAATATGATGAGTGGTCATCGTCGACTGTGACGGACGAAGAACAACAACAATAGTTTAAATATACATCAATCTCTTTTCATGAAAAATGTGTTTAAAATATAAGCAACAATTTCACAGGTGAGAACTAAAATATAATAAGCATTCAAATTTTTTAAGCACTTACACTATCAGTGTATCCAACTGGTCTAGAACGACCTTCATTTTTTCCTATCACCAATTCAATTTTTGTAGGATCACTGAAAGCACACCCCATGACACTGTCCTCTCCCTGAAAAAGTAATCATAGAACTATTTTCTCATTCTGCAAAGAAATAAAATTTTCTTAAATAACCACAACTAAGTATTTTTTAAGCGTCTATCTGAGCATCGTATAATTTTGTTGATGCATTGTGTTTACAAGTTATAAATTAAGTAGACGCCCCGTGGCGTAGCATACGCCGTAGACTTGCTCATGGAGAGTGCAAAGAAAGTGGACAAAGAACGGACACAAACTACAGCACGAAGAAATCAAACAACAACCTCAGTGTGCATGTCTTCACGTTTACTGGCTATTTTTTATTTACTTAGTGCTGCTTTTTGTGTCTGCACTCTCACCACCCTCCAATCGTTCTTTGCACTGTCTATGATGAGCAAGTCTGCGGCGTATGCTACGCCGCGGGTCTCTACAGAGTTCCTTCTTTTCATTTACTCATAGTCATTTGCCCAAACCCACCCCATTTTGACAACTGTGTCTTTCAGGAAGTCTTCACCCGTCACTAAATCATTAGCGGCGCATACTACGCTGCGGATCAGCTAGTGTTGGCAATAAAGGGGTAAAATAACGGGCACAAACAGACATTTTTAAAAAATTTTTAAAAACGTTTTTGTTGGGACTTAAACCCAGGACCTTACCCGGGCGTGATAACCAGTACACTACGAATGTCACGTTATTCTGTGAAGGAACAATGCAAGTGAAACGCAAGAAACGTTGGTCTCGATACATTGGTCAACCCCAGCGAGGGTCATTCGTCATGCTCGGTTGCACATACGTGGTGTCTCGCATGGTCCCACGAAGAGAATTATATAGATAGAAGATAGATGCCTTATGTATAATTATTTAGCTCTTTGTCCTTTCATCCTCTAGTGTTTCTCGGTTTAGTAATTTAAGTAATGGAGTAACTCTAGCCAACATTTAAAATTAAACTGTAATGCATCTTGCTGCTCTTTTTGGAATGTGTTCTAATTTCTTTTTGTTTTCTTTGGTAGATGGGTTCCATAAAGAAGATGCAGATGCATCTTTAGTTTGAATTAGCTGTTTGTGATGAATAAATTAGTTTGCATTTATTCCTTACTTTTTCTTTGATGCTCGTTATAAATTGATGTGACTCTAAGGTCTGAAGCCAATTTATTACCATTTTAGAATCAGCAGAGAAGCCCAGAGCCATCCAGCCATGCGACATTCTAACAATAGCCTTCAAAACATAAGTTGCATTTTCTCCATTTGCTTGCCAAGAAATCTGGTAAGAACAACCATCATTTGCGCAATCAGAGAAGCATCCCTTTGACTTGCCACATTCAACGTCTCTTGATATTTTATTCACAGCAACTGGACTAGCTGTAGTAATGGGGTTCGGTGTTGCAGAAGAGGAATTGCTGCCTAAAATATAAATATAAATAGATATTTACCATTCTCGGCCACTGAGGAAAAATATGAATACAAATAAATTAGTTTTCAGTAACATGTGATTAAGTCAAAGTGGGCTAATGAGAAATTCTTCACACACAAAAATTAGGATGGTGTGAAGGCCAGGCTTTGCTGAGAGATTTTCTTACAATAAAGGTAAACGAAAACAAAAAAATAAATATTATTACACAGTATTTTATGTCCCTGTTAATATTTATTACAACTGGTCAGCCTTAAGTTGTGACATTCTATCTTACTAATGACATGAGCCCTTAAAAAATGTTGAAATTCGTGCATATGAATATGAAGTAATGTATTATCAAGAAATAATCGTGCAATGACCTTTCTACAACATGGTTGAGGAAAGGGCTTTCATGAGATATAGAAAATATAGTTCACTTTTATCTTATCTTATCTTATCTGTTTACAGACGCTCCTTCAATACAGAAGATTATTGCGTCCTACGCTTATCTATGGTTTGTGTTTAGTCCTGCATTTTTATTAGAGATTTAAATGTTGATAAAGTGTTGGTTTTCCTGGATTCTTCAGGCAACCCATTCCACGCCCGAATTCCGGACGGGAAGAAGGAAAACTTGTATGTGTTTGTTCTTGCATACGGAATAAGAAAGGTGTTTTTATCCTTATGTCTATCTGAGGGTTGTATTAAGTTATCTTTGTGTTGTATTTCTAAATTAGAATTAAATGCTTTATGTATGATTACTACTTTGCTGTTGGTTCTTCTATCCTCTAGTGTTTCAAGGTTTAATGATTTAACTAATGGTGTTATTCTTGTCAGTTTCGAATATTCTCCAGTAATGAATCTGGCAGCTCTTTTTTGAATTTGTTCTAGTTTATCAATGTTTTCTTTGGTGGATGGGTCCCATACAGAAGATGCATATTCTAGTACAGGTCTCACCAAAGTGAGGTAGCATTTTAGTTTTATATCTCTATTACATTTGTTAAAGTTTCTTTTTATAAAGCCTAAGGTTTTGTTTGATTTTTTAATAACTTCATTGACATGGGGATTCCATGATAGTTTCTCATTTATTAAGACTCCTAAGTATTTTGCATCTTTTAAGCCCATAATATATTTTCATTCTTTCTACAGCAAAGTTTTAAAATGTTGAACAATAATTTTACTTTCATTAGCACTTCCTGAAGACCATGGTGATGTGGTTGTAAACTTCACATTGATATAACATAGTGTGTTGTTATGGTTCTTCAATAGATTAAAAAATTTTCCATTTTCCCAGGTAGTAGGGAAAGGTTATATCATGTGGGTTTTTTTTGTTCTCTTGTAAACAAAAACATGTGTTTTAAAAAGGTTTTTATTTTTATGAGATGAACTGTGCTAATTAATTATTTGCCAACTGATGTAAGTTTGGAGAAGTGGTCTTATGCACATGGGTAAAAAATTAATATTTTGATTTACCAAGCAAAGTTAATCAAAACAGTATTTAATGTCCTTTTCAAAAATTTCACGTATTAATAGCTTTAAAAAATTGTTGTATTTCCTTGCAGTTTAGACATTGGGTGAAAAGTCTACTTAAAATTCAGATTTTAATTTGGTTTTGCCTGGAAGTCACATTTTTTTAAAAGACAAAACAGAAAATTGTCAACAGGTCACCCTCTACAATGTTTTAAACATCGTTTTAAAAAATTTGAAAATTATTGCATATCTATTTAATTAATCTTGACACAAAAAGGCAGATGCTTTTATACATTTTCGATCAAGTCTCACCACAATAGAGCACATTATATATGAGCCATGGTGACCACATCTCACAAAAGATCCTAATGATGTCTCTAGTTTTGCAGGAAAAGTAGAGTGTAAATGATTCCAAAATAGAGTAATATGATTTATGAATGGGCCTAATTACAATAAACTAGTTTAAAATATATATATGAAGAATGAATAAATAAATCAATTTAATAGCATATCAATAACTGTAAATGACAATTAGCACTTTCCACACTCTACTCTCTACATTTACTTATTTAGCTAAGCCAGTGCACATAAACAACCTAGTAAATTAAGGAGAACACACTTTGTCCCTAAAATAGATATCCAGCATTTCTACTCAAACTACATGATAAGATCTAAAGCCAGCAGGCTGTGAAGGGATGCTCTCCAATTTGGATTATCTTCATAGCAAAGGGGACTCAGTTTAAGCAATGTCAATTAAAAAGTGAAATATTAGGTATCTAAATTAAAAATCTTTTAACTTTCATATCTTTTCATTTCAAGCCCAAATTTATTTTGTGTATTTATTTTATAACTAGCTTCAGACTTTTACATAATTATTTTGTTATAATTTTTTAAGTTAATTATTTATAACATTTGTGCGGAGTTTTATTGAGAGCAGAACAGTGGCGTAGCTAGGGAAGGGGGAGGGTGTCCGAATTTGAATGTTCGCCCGGGCCCCCCACTTGAGGGGGGCCCCAAAGGAGTGTCCAAAAATTGTTTGCAGGGCCCCCAAAGAGATCAAGCCACTGGGGCCTCCGAATCCCTACAAATCCCTAGCTATGCCACTGAAGTGGAAATAGAGTGAATTGAGCTATCCTTTCAAAAGTTTATTCAGTAGGTCTCTAAAGGTATGTTATATTATTTCCCAACAGTGCAAAACTATTCATTACCTGAGCAAGAAGAATCCAGTGCAGTTTTTGGAACAAGATTATTTGGCGTTGTGGCCAAAGTAGCATCTCGAAGTAAATCAGATGTTATGTTTGTCCAGTAGGTATTATAATCCTTTACAAATGTTACCCTGTAAATAACAAAACAAACAAAAATGTGTATCAGTGTAAGATAAAGGACTGAGAACATCCCTTTCTTTGTTCAAATATCACGGGTGAAATATGTTTGTGATGTGGCCTAATGTAATCAATCATAAATGTATAGTTTAAAGCCTTCCTGTACTTCAAAACTTTCCAAAGTGTTAGGTGCCCCAGAGCACCAATTCTCCTAAAAGAATGTGCATGCGCCTCATTTAATTTTTTTTAAATAGCAGGACTAAGGATGTAATTAAAATTACTGATAAGTAGTTCAATACGCAATTTAATGTGGAATTTATTGAGTGAGTGCAAAATAGCTTTCCTCATTTGCAGAAATAATGCAATAATAAATGTATTTATTTATTTAATTTCACAATTTTTTTAACATAGAAGTTGACCTAACTATTAAATCATTATTATTAAATATTTACCTAAACACAACATGACCTAATGAAGCATTCGGTGTCCATTGAACAGTTATATTTTGCTTGACAACACTAGTACTGTGCACCAAAGCTTTCTGAAATAACAAAGTAAAATGTGTATAGGGATGGGTAAGGAATACAAAACACAGTGATTTACATAATAAAGTCTATAGATTCAGCTACACGCCAATGATTGCGACCACAGACCATGCCAGTGCCAGTCTGTTGGCAAGTGGCGCTGTGTTCACAGCACAAGTCTATGAGGGTTCCAGCATTAACTAGCCGCCTTTGTTTCCCAAACTAATGTTAGGTACCTAATCGGAGCTGGGTGGACTCAGGGACACTCTTGGCCCCGGGAACAAATCCCTGCCTTCACGGAGTTCGAACCCGTGACAATCGGTATGTCAGCCAAGTGCGCATGCCACTCGACCACCGTAGGTGACAAGGAAATAAAGTGGACATATTGGACATAAGAGAATGAATCACATGCACCAATTAATCCCAATGCAAATACTATGCATAGCAGACTTCGTGAAGAGGGGCTGTCCATAAAGTATGTCACGCTACTTTTGACCATTTTTAACTCCCCCTCCCCCCTGTCACAAACTGTCACAAATCTTGGACCTAAAGTACGTCACACATTTGAACAAAAATAATATTTTACTAACAAAATAATTAAAATTTAATATAAAACACCCTGACGTCACACATGGCCAGACCCCTCCCCTCCCCCCGTCACAAACTGTCACACTTTCTTACACCCCCTTCCCCCCTCAGGAGCGTGACGTACTTTATGGACGCCCCAAAGCTATTAAAATAGACCCAAAGAGGTACTCTGCGTGTGTAAAGATGGCTTTTTTGGCAAGAACAGATTCAATGAATTATGTTAAGATGTCTTACATCAGTACAAGCTCGTATTGTGTCTGGCGCCACCACAAAACTTCCAAGATATTCGTTTTGGTTCAGGCTCGGGTCAGCTCGTCTGGCTTGTATCATGAACCCCTTGAATCCGTCATTGTTACAAGAGCTGAGAGTAACTGAAATATAAGAAATCTCAGCATTACACAAACATTATACAAATCATTAAACAAAGCATTACACAAAGCAATACACAAAGCAATACACAAAGCAATACACAAATCATTACACAAAGCAATACACAAAGCAATACACAAATCATTTTTAAAAATTATATAAATTATTACACAAGAGATTTAACTTTAAATGGACCCAATGGGGGTACGAAAACAGATTTTTTTAAAAATTTAAATGGATATGAGTTCATAGTAACATTACTGGCCACTCTTTGAAGAGGTGATTGAAAAAGTTGAGTAGACTGAAACCATTACATTAAATAGTCGGTTATGGACAGCCAATTATCAGGGTGTGGAGAGTGTGGGGGGAGAGAGAGAGAGAGAGAGATGCATGAGTATGAGAAACTTACATAATGGTGGTTAATTGAAATAATGTAAGTCTGAAATGTCAAGTGGACTCGCATTATTGAATTGAGATGTTTGAATTAGGATGCTTAAGTAAGCGATGGGTGATTCCCATGAGTACAGTAAAGTGATGTTGGTGGACAATTGTGAGCCAAAGAAAGCGGTGAGTTTGGTGGCATGAGTGAGGGCAATCAGTCTAGTACATGCGTTAAGTGACTTGTTTGACATTAAAGTACCCGTAAAGGTGAGTTTAGTACATGCGTTAAGTGACTTGGTTGACATTAAAGTACCCGTAAAGGTGAGTTTAGTACATGCGTTAAGTGACTTGGTTGACATTAAAGTACCCGTAAAGGTGAGTTTAGTAACATGCGTTAAGTGACTTGGTTGACATTAAAGTACCCGTAAAGGTGAGTTTAGTAACATGCGTTAAGTGACTTGGTTGAAATCAGAGTAAGATGATTTTAGTAACATGACTGTCCTGAAGTGAAATGAGTCTAGGAGCTCGAGTGAAGTGCGACTGTTTAAACTAAATTGTTTTTGCTAAAAGCGGGGTAGGTTGAGTTTAGTAACAAGACAGGGGTGAGTTGGGTTTAGTGGAATTTATTTTCAAAATTAATGAAACAACATTTCTTATAAATGATTAACGTAGCTTATGTATAATGTACTGTAATGTTTGTGTTTGTTATGATATGAAAGTTAATTTAATACTTATAGGTATGTCATTTCTTTCATGTAAAGCGCTGTGAGCCCAGTTCCTTACTGGGTACAGCGCTATATAAATAATCAATTTATTATTATTATTATTATTAGTTCACATAGAAATAATATGAGTTAAGTAACGTAAGTCAAGTAAAAATAGGTTTCGTGACGTATGCAGAGTAAATCGAGCTTAGTAGCACGAGAGGCATAAGATGTCAGGAGTTAAACCAGGGGTGTCCAAACTTTTTGCATGGCGGGCCAAACTCCTTGAAATGAAGACCCTCGCGGGCCGGATTAAAATTATATAAAAATGACTTAAGTTGAGAAGTTTTTATAGCAAAATTTTAATGTGAAGGGTGAAACTGAGATTTCGAATGCATTAAATAGTTGAGGTCAGGCTCAATGCCACTGGTTTTGATTCGTATGATATCACGCAGGTGAGAGTCACTTATTCTTGTCCTCACACGGTTCTTGTTAAAATTCATAACTTAAAATGTCTACTCACACAAGTATGTAGAGCCAAACAAGCTGAGCATTTTATTTAGCAAATGTTTGAATCTCTTTGAATCTCACTTTATCCAGCTGTCGGTAAAAGTCGTTGAGAGAAAGCTGTTGTTGTCTGCTGCAATTATCATTATCACTTTGCAATTCAATGAGTTCCAACTGCAGATTGCCTGGAGCATTATCAGGGTCAACAGAGAAAGGTGAACAAAATAACATGATGTCCTTTTCAATGGTTGCAAAGTCCTGAAAGTTTCTTCGAAATTCATCAGCCAAGGATGTGATATCTGCAACATACCTCTGCATTTGCTCATTGAAGCTTCTTTCTGGGAAACTTTTCATGATTTCCTGTAGTGAGGGGAAATGACTGATATTAGGCTGCATTTGAGACAGTTGCCTTTGAAAAAGTTGTAGCTTGTTCCCAAAGGCCTTGATATGTGAATATAATTGGCTTACCGCTGCATTTTTATCTTGAAGATTTGTGTTAAGTACGTTTAGATGTCTTGTCATATCAACTAAAAATGCTAAATCTGCCAGCCAAGCAGTATCAGATAATTCTTGCATTGGTTGTCCCTTATCTTCCATGAATTGCCCAATTTCTTTTTTAAGTGCGTAAAAGCGCTGAAAAGCTGTTCTCCGACTTAGCCACCTTTCATCATTGTGATACACATCTCCGTATTCTCCCTGGATGTCATGAAGAAACTGCTGAAACTGGCGGTGAAACAGGGCTTTAGAGCGAATAGAGTTTATAGCTTTTATTACTGGCTTAATGACGTGATCACATCTAAGATTTTTGGCACAAAGAACTTGTTGGTGAATGATACAGTGAAGTTTAATAGCTTTGCTTCCCTCCTCACTGACTTTGTTACAGACAAGTGTTGCTAGTCCACTATGCTCACCAATCATGGCAGGTGCACCATCAGTAATAATTCCAGATATTTTTTTCCAAGGTAGTTTAATGTCATTGACATTCATTAGAACAAACAGAAGTAAATAAATCTTTTCCCCTTGTTTGGTCTTTAAGACTCTAAAGCCACTAAAGGTCAAGAAATTCTGCACTCACAGACATGTCATCATTAACTCCTCTTTAAAAAAAAGAAGTTGTGCAGTGTCAGATGCATCAGTGCTTTCATCACAGGCTAACGAAAAAAAGTATTTGTTCTGCTTTTGCAAAATGTGTTGAATATAACAAAAGCCGAAAATGTTTCAAAAATCGTGATACAAAAAAAAACTATTTAAATTTTTTAAGTTCACCGACGCATTATTCGTTTCCACTTCCGAGTCGACGAATAAAATAAAATAAAATGACGTCATCAAATTTTACGGTAGGCTTTCAAGGTTTTAGTACAATTAACTTCATCGGGTTTTAAAACAAATAATTTCCACATTGTTTAAAAAATAATAATCACATATTTTTCGCCATCATTTGACATACTCGAAACAGTTAAAAATTTATATTTTTCTAATAAATATACCATCTTTACAGAAATAATACGTCAGTTAATTAATTATTTCAGATGAGGCCACGGGCTAGTTAAAATGGCTTCGCGGGCCGGACTTTGGACATCCCTGAGTTAAACGAAATAATTGTACATGACAGGTTTAGTAATAAAAGACAAGAAAGTTCAAAAAGATAAGTCATGATAATAATAACGACGGGGAGACTGCATTCAGGTTAGGTAGAGAGAAATTGTTCAAGTAAGGTCATGGGCGTCGCTAGGAATTTTTCCAGCAAAAAAAATCCCACTTTTTTTTAATTTTAACTGACAATGCCATACAGGTACAATTTTCAATTAAATTCAAGTTCAGTATAAAATAAGGGTTGAAAAAAGCCTTAGAAATTAATAAGACTTACAAATTAGTGTTGTAATAGCTAAAATACAACATTTATTAATGCATTTAATAAATTAAAAACTTTTTTTCTCAAATGTAGGGGGGGGGGCAAATGCCCCCCCTGGCCCCCCCTTCCCTACGCCCATGAGTAAGGTATGGAGATAACATGAAGTAGAGACAAAACAAAAAACAACGTTCGCCACTATTTCCTTTAACTAATATTTATATGCTTAGGGTAAGATGAAAGAATCTAGAAAAGCGCTGTAATACAAGTGGAGTTAGACGATCATCACGCATACCCTGTGGCCGTAGTAACATGAGATTTTTGACTCAAGCGAAGAAAGATTTTTTTTTAATTAAAAAGACAAATATGTTGAGTAAGTTTAATGGAATAATTATATTTATACTAAGATAAGTTGACCCTAATATGTCGTGTAGATTGAGATATACAGGCTCAGATGCATAGACTTAGATAGATTGAAGAAGATAAGCATGGTAAGATAAATAGGTAAATTAGAGAGAGATAACTGAGGCAAGAATGTCAGACATGTATCAGAAGTTTAAAAAGGCGGAAGAGTTGTTTGTTGTTGTTTGTGTCCCTAAGACTAAGACAACTCACTTGAGATGGGAACCCCTGCTGTGTAGTTGCTGGATCCTAGTATGACTCTGTATGGGGGCGGGGTACTTTGAATGGGGGGATCGTGTCCAGGGAGGAGCTCAGGACACGCGCCTTCAATATTGACCCCATTGGAATGGCCTTGTGAACGTAGCACAAGTGTTGCCAGGAATAAGATGTAAATCAGCCCTGACATCTTGCCCCTATCTGAAATACAAGAACAATTAAGCATGTCCCGATAAAAAAATTAATGCAAGGGTTATGGTTATTTTTCACTCGTTCAGAAAAAAAAGGGGGGGGGGTATGATGACAGCTCTAGTGGTATATTTGGAAGGGCATGAGTGGACTAACATCTTGCGAGTGTATCACCAACAAGGTAGTAAGTTAGCGAGGGAGTGAGGACAGCAAAAATAGTGTTTGCTCGTTCGGAACAATATTTATTAAAGGTACTTTCTATGATGATAATGGACGTCCAAATATTGTTTGGGGTGGTGATATAAGTATGAGTGTTACAGTCAGTGTCATCTACTTTCTTCTATGTT
Organism: Ampullaceana balthica; assembly: GCA_944989445.1. Taxonomy (NCBI): domain Eukaryota; kingdom Metazoa; phylum Mollusca; class Gastropoda; family Lymnaeidae; genus Ampullaceana; species Ampullaceana balthica. Next base: position 36,651 of record CALYLW010002362.1, on the reverse strand, counting down.
TTCCTTCTTTTTAAGGGCATCATTTGGAAATAAGTCCATGGAAACTCAAATAAAACTAACATAGTTTATTATTGCTGAAAAACCTCGAGCTAAAATTGTATCTCTTTTGAAGATAAATATTGTAAGACATTCGAACAGAACTTGAGTAGGAAAAAAATGCAGATACTCAATTTGAAAGACTCCGTTCAACAACGCGCCAAGCGTAAAAAATAAAAATTCTCCTTTCAATCAGATCTCAGTCTGATCGTGTCTGTGTTGTGATTGATCGCGAGAAATATGAACAATCGATCACAACCAAACATTCGAAAACGCCATTCAACCTGTTTGCCGATAGAGGGTTCCTGGAAAGTTTTTCTCGGAATGCCCTAATCCCAAAAGTTGTATTTTTTTTAAAACAAAAAAAATGCAAGTTAAAGAGAACACATCTATTTACTGATTTCGAATGATGTCAAGTCATGTCAGGGGCCGTCCATAAAGTATGTCACGCTATTTTTGACCATTTTGACCCCTCCCTTACCCCTGTCACAAACTGTCACAAATCTCGGGACTCCCCCCCCCTAAAGTACGTCACACTTTCGAAAAATATTTTTAATTAACACCTAATTAAAATATTTAATTTAATACTTAAAATACACTTCACTATTAAACTGTATTAAACTATAAAATTTCCACTTAAAAGTAGGGATGTACCGGATTCAAAATTTTGAAATCCTACCGGATTTATGAAGTGAAATCCAGCTGCAGCCGGAACCAGATTTGTTAAAATGGCCGGAATCCGGATTTTCCGGAGCCATTATGAATATATATATAAATTAGGGAGCTACCGGCCAGCCGGATTTAGGAAGTGAAATCATGCCGGAGCCGGATTTGCCGGAGCTGGAGCCGAAATCCGTACACCCCCACTTAAAAGAACTATCAGATTTTTAAAACGACTTTAATAGTAGAATAGTTAATTGTCAACAGTTGTCATAGTTATTCAATGAAACATTAACTCAATCTAGATCAAATTTGAAAACAAAAATTGCAAAAATTAGACTTGAAAAATATATAATACACATCATTTGTCTGCTACCTTTTCATTTACAATGGGTGAGGTCAATTTCTAGATAATCGTCCGATTATGCATTCTATTGACACAGGATAAGAAGTAGGTTAGCGAAACTTAACCTCAACCAGAGATTAAATAATAAAAAGGAAACAAAACAATTTGACTAAAAAAAGACTAGATTGTCAAATTATGTGACCAACTCTTGTGCTTTATTGAATCTGTTTATTATGGTCCTATGAATTATGTTTCATTCAAAATATTCACTGGACATCATCTTACAACGGTGAAGTGAAGTGTTCATCCATAGTTACGACTGACCTCAATCTTTCACCATCATCGTTTCCTGGAAGGATTGTTGCAGACAGATCAACTCGTCCTCATCTAGCCACTCAACAGCCTCTGTATGTGCATTTTCTCCTCTGGCAATAACTGCCATGGGTTCTCTTTGCCTTCTAGAAGTGATTCTCAAAGGACGGATGCGTTTTATCGGAGTTGATTCTTGAACAGTTTGGGTGGGCACATTCTCCTGAGCCCGAGCTCTGTATTGTCCTGTATGTTTCTTCAACATTGTTTGTGAGGCAAAATATAAGTGACATACTTTGCAAAGTCGATAAAATAAGCTGGTAATCATATGGTTGTACTTTGAAAACTCCTGCTGATCTTGGCATAATGTCATCAAATTTGAGAGTTTTTTGCTACAAACAAGGAAGGAAATTTAGAGAATCTGCATCTGCTCTTTCTGAAGCTTTGAGTCCAATCAATTGTTTGGTTGATTGGGATTTGAGACGGAGTAATTCTGAAGGTAAATTATTGAAATATAAGGTTCGTACTTTGTCGCAAAATTTTATGTCCTGATAATTCACAATTTGAGTGTAATATTGGCTGGTGCGAAGATGATTGTCAAACCATTCCTGATCCTTCGATATCAGTCCTGCTGCATCCAATTCAGATTTATGAACAACACATTCAGGAGATACGCATTTCATGCTATTTTGACATAAAACTAATTCTAATGTTTCACAAAATTGTTGAAAATTATTTTTAAAGCTATTTAAATTCTACTTAAAAATATAAATAATTTAGAAGAAAAAAATAATTAAAAGAACAAATGTGTGACATCACACATGGCCTGATCCCCCCCTGTCACAAAGTGTCACACTTTCTTACACCCCCTCCCCCACCCCTCGGAGCGTGACGTACTTTATGGACGGCCCTTTATATTAAATGTAAGCAGTTTCATCTGACTTCGAATGTTGTCACAGGACCGGACTACGGGAATTGGAGGCCCTAGGCGAAGTGAATTTTGTGGCCCTAAATGTATTAGAAAAATAAAATAATAAATATGGAAAGATTCTTGTGCGAGGCCCCATCTAATGATGAAACTAATCGGAGGCCCAAGGCGGCTCCCTAGTTTGCCTATGCCTAAAGCCGGCCCTGGTTGTCAAGTCATGTTATATTAAATGTAAGCAGTTTTAATTGACTTCGAATGTTGTCAAGTCATGTTATATTAAATGTAAGCAGTTTTAACTGACTTCGAATGATGTCAAGTCATGTTATATTAAATGTAAGCAGTTTTAATGTATAAAATGTTTAGCAGAGAGCTGTTAAACATCAATTTATAAATTTTTTTAAAAACCCGTAAAAAACAAAGTTTTTGACTATAAATCCTTTATATACGAGACACAACTAGAAGTTATAATACTCATCGCACGACAATCCAAAATTTTAGTTATGTCTCATATGTTAAGGAATTATAGTTTATTTAAAAATCACAAAATTTCAGCTCGATGGGATAGCGGGAAGTGGGTTAAAAATCGATCCAAAGTTTTTGCGACAAACTAGCCCATAAAATCAAGCTTTTATTATACTTCCTTTATTTGTAAATTAAGTTCGCCACGAGTCAATTAAAAGAATGTTAAAATTTCGAACAATCCAAAATTATGCTAAAATTAATTTTTTAACTAAAATATTAAAACAAAAACGAGTCTGCCTGCAAAATTTCAGCTCGATTTGATCACGGGAAAATGGCTAAAAAGTATATATGACAGTAAAACTTAAATTAATTTTAAAGGAATATTTTTAAGTCTTTCTATGTACTCAGTATTATTAAATCACACTTTTGTAAGGAAATTTGTTTCTCGTTCTTGAAATATCACTACGGTAGTTAGGGAGCTTGCGCATTCTTTCTAATTCTTCCAATGCTTGCAAATTACAAAACGATTTATCTTGAACCTTCGAACAGTCGAGTTCCTCTAACCTTATTCCTTCGAGTGATCTTGCATGCTCAACTCAGACCAACATAAGCCTGGCTTTTCGCGAAAATCTTCGAACCCAACTTAATAACTGTATGATCGACTGTTGAAAATTTCATTGTGTGAACGGTCACAGCCCAACAAAGGATGAGTGGCAGCATTCGCCTATCTGCTTTTCCTTCTGATAACTTTTCTGGAAACTTAATCGTCATTGGGTCGATGATGTGTTCATCAATCCCAAAGAAATTTATTTTCACTTTGTTCAAATCTTTTGCGTAAACTTGCGCTCTGCGATATAGTGGCCAAATAATTTGGATGACTTCACCCCTGGCTCCATTAACCAGTCCTTTACTTGAGTGTAAGAGCTATTGGTGTGTGCTTTACTACTTTCTATTTAGTATTTAATACTATTTATTAAAATATTTAATATCCAACATATGGAGAATATATGTTATCTACCATGACAGTCTGTGACACTGTCAACGTCAACGATGAACATTTTATAATGAATTGAATGTACGAACTTGAACGAAGTTCGACGAACTGTGTAGTGTGTACCAAACGAACATGAACAGTGTTGTACTTAGTGTGTATGGTGGTGTACAAGAAGTCGTGATCTAGAGCCATTATATAATGTGTTCTTTTATTCAGACAATTTAAGCTTAATATGCGACAGAAAATAGTGAGGGGTCGCACTACTACAGTCTGCCTGCTAAGTTTCAGCTCGATTTGATCACGGGAAAAGGGTTATAAAAACATGTTTAATATAATGCGCACCGCGCGGCAGACTAGCAAAATCACTTACAGATCGGGAATATATTTTTTTTAAAGTATCGTCAATATTATACGCACCGGACCGGGCGACAGGAAAATATTTAAAAGGTTGTTCAATATAATACGCACGGTGCGACAGTCTATCGCAAAAATGTACATGCTCCATAGAGATACATAGAGAAAATCTAAAAATGCATTAATTTAATTACAGTACATTCGATCAATGTGAAATTTTTATAGATTATTTTTATCTTCTTTTTGTTAATAAATCTGGATGATTTCTTAATTTTAAAAAAAAATGTGTTTCAGCAAAAGAATAGTTGATAAATGCAATCATATTCTTTAAAGATAAAATACAAAACACGCAAACAAATTGTGTAATTAAAACAATAAATTTGAGCTTTATTTTTAAACTAACACGACAGTAGACGTTTCGGCTAATGCCCTCATCAGTACAATACGCATAAAATACGTACTTACATAAGTAACATTTAAATAATTAAAACATACTATATCATAAAATATTTATGTAAAAGGAAAAGAAAGGAAAAACAAAAACAAACAATGACACCTGGCAGCAGTTGCCTAGTCTACGACTCTGACATAAATCTCTGTAAATCTCTCTCCAACTACAACCAAACCATTATTTATAACAAATCTCTCTCCAACTACGACCAAACCCTTATTTATAACAAATTCTTTTAAATCCAGAAAGTTGCATGAACAATTTTGTTCTCCTTTTGCCCTCTATTGGAGTTAATGGTTCCTATCTGACCCTTTCTAGGACATTCTAGAATGACATCCCTTTAGGTCAGCGTGATGTCAACAAGGTTATTAATAGCCGGAGTCTGTAATACTATAATTTAACTTTTAATGACACACGCTCCGATTGGCTTGATTGAACAACTCCCGACAACCAAACAAGCGCTGTATAATTTTCCCTGTGTAAATAAATATACAGTATTTGAAATATATATATTGTTAGAGTGAAGCCGCGAAAATCGAAGCGCGAAGTGGCGAACAATTAATATGGTTAGAGGATAGAAGAACCAAGAGCAAAGTAGTAATCATACATAAAGCAATTAATTCTAATTTAGAAATACAACACAAAGATAACTTAATACAGCCCTCAGATAGACATAAGGATAAAAACACATTTCTTATTCCGTATTCGAGAACAAACACATACAAATTTTCATTCTTCCCGTCCGGAATTCGGGCGTGGAATGGGTTGCCTGAAGAATCCAGGAAAACCAACACTTTATCAACATTTAAATCTCTAATAAAAATGCAGAACTAAACACAAACCATAGATAAGCGTAGGATGCAATAATCTTCTTTATAGAAGGAGCGTCTGTAAATAGATAAGATAAGATAAGATAAAATAAGATGGCTGGAGGCAAGCGATAGATTACAGTCCGTGGCGATGCTTTGCCCTCACGCCCACAATCGCCATGATTTAATGAAGCGCTGAATCTATACTAATGTTTACCCACTTTCGAACATTAGAAATCATCCAAGTGCTCCTCAAATTGGGCATTAAATCACGCCATCTTAATTTAACTTTAATGCGGCAGTTAAGTTTTGGAACTTTATTTTATTTATTTATTTATTTTGGTCAAAGTAGAGATCATAACAAACAGCTATTAAAACTTAAACTTCACAAAATTAAATTGAAATCAGCTTGTTTTGGTCAGGTCTTCTCTAGCGGCATTTGAGAGTCTCTGTTTATTTCGGACATGGCAAATAATTAATTGCGCTTTGTTGTCCACCAGAAAACTAATCAGAGTCGTGGGTACAAAACTATCAATAAGTGAGTAGGATGTCGGTGCAGTGAGTAGGAGGTCGGTGCATACATGCCTAATCAGCTCTTCTTCTAGTTTTGTGTTCTTTTTTGCTGTTTTTTTTTCTCGCTGTAATGGAGATTTCCTAATACACACACACACACACACTCAAACACATTTTCTTAAATGATGAATATTTCCTACCGATCGCCTGTTGATAATACCGTCTTGATTTCTTCTATCTACGATAATATCAGTTTTATGCGCGTTTTAGGCCTACTATCCACAAATTTTTACAGATAAAACCATAATAAATCCTGAAGTCTTTTATGTTTTCTCAGACAAAATTTTAATTAGATGAAAACATTGAAAAATACTCGACTGATATAAGATGAACGAATGGCCATCAAAACGAAACGTCCGCTTTTGACCCGTCACTTCCTATTGCAACGGTTTTGTAGATGCAAATTTGATGTATAGATATTGGTGCACATGGTAATAATGGAAGATATATTTCGCTACTTCATGAGCTACTGCATGTAACAATCAATTTTTACATATAAAACAAAATCGAGATTTGTTAAAGTGTATCTTTTAAACAAAAACAAAAGACTATAACTATAACAAATTGAGTATTTCGGGAAAATGAAAAGCTATTTTTAGAAAATAATAACTCGCACCTTCCTTATTACATAAGTAAATATCTTAACTTTTATTATATCCTTGTATTTTAAGAAAATTTCACATCTTATATAATACAGTATTACCAAAACATCTGTACGTCTATTAATTTTTTTTCAACTGATAAATAATTTTAAAATTCTAAAAATGTATATCTTAAATGCACCCAATTTTTTTTTCTACAAAAAAATGACAATTTTTATAGCTATAGAAATATTCATCAACTAAATTTCTCATTTGTAACGGAATTAATTTTGTTAATTAATAACTGCATTTTTCCATGAACAATTTCTCTAATTGAACATCTTAAACAATCTTTTTCACAAGATTTGAATTGAATTTTTCGGGAAATGAACATTGGGATCCTCGCACCTAAGTGGTATCTGTGGATAGATGGTTCAATTTCATTGTCATTAGTTTGAACGAAGATATAGTCCGCAATTAGTCCTCTTCCCAACTTCATTGAATTAATCTTCAGATACAGCGAAATAACGTTTAACGCAAAAAACGCTTTAGTCATGAAAAATCGGTAAACACAAAATTAATAATGCTGCCCCGACAAAGTACTAGGTACAGAGGCGTCACTAGGGTTGGTGTCACCCGGGGCGGTAGCTCATGGTGTCACCCCTTCACGACTGAAGGGGCCGTCCATAAATGACGTCACGCGAGGTTGCCGATTTTTACCCCACCCTCTCCCAGCGTCATACTTTGTCACAAAAACTTAGACCCCACCCCTTTTTTACAATATGACGTCACAAAGCTTTGACACCCCTCCCCCAAGCCGTATTTTCTCAATAACAATTAGCATGTTGCAAATTATTTTTTGTCATTTAAATATGTATTTAGGGTAAGTCTGCACTGTAATATCGTAACACGCGTGAAGTCATTGAAAACGTAATTAAATAAATCGTAAACAATCAAAATATTTAAGTGGAACTTTTATTTAAAGTTTCGCGTTTTTGATGTGACGTCACATTTCTTAAACACCCCCTCCTCGTACCACATCGTCACAGATTCGTGGACCCCCCTATGGAGGATTAAAAGGGGGGGGGGTTTGCTGAACGGGCTAAAGCCTCCCAATAATTTAAGGGCCCCCAAACTTTTTATGAATTATAGTGTATAATAAAGATGCAGGCCATTATGTTTGTACGAATCCCTGAAAATGCCTTGGACAGTCATACGGCAATGCTGCAAATGAGTAGGAAGTATAACGGAAACCAGGCTATTCTTCGTGAGAAGTGCATTGTAGCTCATTATGTGCCGTGCACAGCTCATTCCTTTAATTTGGTTGGGAAAAGAGCAGCAGGTTGTCCTACTGCGGTCAGATTTTTTTGTCTTCTGCAAAATCTTTATACCCGACTTGTTGCATCTACTCATCGTTGACAGGTACTTCAAAAACATATGAAATTGATACATGCTAACAAAGCCTTGTCTGACACAAGATTGTCAGCCTGACATTATGCTGTAAGGTCTGTTAATAGCTCATACCATGAGAATATCGCAGCACTGGAAGAATTAGCAACGAATGAAAATCTGCCACGTGACTGCCGACTTGAAGAAGAAGGATTTCTAAAGGAAATTGAACAACTGGAAGTCGCTATTTTACTTGAAATTTGGTAAACAATTTTAGAAAGGAAGTCTCTCATTGAGTTTGTTAAAAAATAGCATTCTTAATTTTATTCCTATGAAGACAAAGGAAAGGAAAAGTCCGTGTTAAAAACAGTGTAAACAATCTTCAATACTATCAAACAAAAAAGAAATCGTCAGTTTGATAAAGGGGCATCAACAAAACAGTATTCTCTGGATAAAAAAATTCAAGATTGAGATATTTCTGGTAATCATTGACTAACTTTCTTAAGCCCTACAACATTGGTTAGGTGCATATAAATACATCAATGAGAAATTTGGCTTTCTTACAAACCTAACTGAGCTCAGCACTTTCGCCACCCGATGGGCAGCAGCCAAGTTAATGGAAGAACATTCAAGTGATTTCGAAGAAAGGGTCGGGTAAATCCGAGACGTCCCCCTCAATTTACTAGCAACGCCATCGAGCAAAAAGTGCACCCCAGGTAGGTCTTTGATGATCCCCCGGTCTGCGGCGGTCCTAACCATGGAGACCCGTTTGCTTTGCCGAGATGGCGCCAAAGTGGTAGCGGGTCGTAGTAGGAAATTCCACCACCTCCTTGTGAGGGCAACTTAGTGGGATGCATCTTTGACTGTATGTCCTGGATGCCCAGGTGGCCGCTTCGGAAGTGACCGCTTTTGGGGGGGGGGTCCTCAGCTGTTACGTCCCTTTGGTGGCCAGATGGCTAAGGGGGTCTTCCGTGAAGACCGTTAAAGAGCACTAGGCTCGGGGCTTCTGATTTTCTTCCACATGTAGGTTCATGAGTGATTTCGAAGACTGCTTATCTTCAGATTCAGAATTAGTCCAATTTTCAGAACTCTTAAAAAAGTTATTGTCCAGCCCCAGGCTCAGGGTAAGGAAAATGAATTAGCACAAAGCGAAACTCAAAAAACTTGCACAGAGCTAAAAAATTTGCTGCTTTTGAATGAGCTATATTTCACACAGTCCTTTACAAATGTACACATCGCACTTCGCATCTATCTTTCAATGATGACATCAAACTGCAGCTGAGAGCGATCCTTTTCAAAGTTGAAAAGAATATATAATGAGTTAGAATTTGCATGGGACGAAAAAGGCTGAATATGCTCTCTCTAATGAGCATTGAAAAGGAACTTGTAAGCTTACTCAGCTTTATTGACTTGATTGAAACTTCGCCATTTGAAAAATTCGCAAACGAAAGTTGTAGGTTGAAATAATAATCATACATATTTTTCAATAATTTTTGTTATTTCAAATAGAGAAAAGAATTCGTTACCTCATGAATTTTTTTTTAAAATCGGGAATAACGCGTAATACTATTCTTTACGGGGGCGCGTTCGTAAGCACTAAACAGCGTAAGTCGGGATGGGACCGTCGTAACCGGAGGACTACCTGTATATAAACATGCATATCTATGCTTTCACGCCTTTAATAAATATATAAATAAAAAATATTAACTCAAAGACATTGAAATCATAATTTTCCTCAAGAAAAACATCAACAAAGAAAACCCATCTTTTGATATTTTTCTTTGTGGTGATAAAAATCGTATTCCCCCCACCCCACTGTGGTGGAGGGAGTCGTGAGGTGGAATTCGTTCATGCTGTCGTGTATCCAAGCCCAAATGGCTTTATATCTTTTAAAACAGAAGACACTGCCTCTTTCATTCCAGCCTTTTTTAAAGATATCTCTGCTGCGACTATTTCTTTTCTTTTTTTCCTAATTTGTTTTAATGTTGTTGTGTGTTGGGACTGTTTTATTATTGCAAGTTAACTGATATTTTTTTAATAAGAATTTTGCGTTAAACGTATTTCATTGTATTTCTTAATTTCTTTCTAGATTAAAAAATTTGTCATCTTTTGTTTTCTGACATAAAATCGTACACAGTAAAATTTTAGGCTCGGGTGTCACCACCCTGATGGGTGTCACCCGGGGCGGCCCGCCCCCGCGCCCCCCCCAGTGACGCCACTGACTAGGTACATACATTGTGTATGTTTAAAGCATTCTTTAACGGGGAATTCTTTTAACTTTGAGAAAAATGTCAGTCTTCTCCGTTCATATACACATATATATTTATATACAGTATAGGCTACATATACATTCATATACCACTGTTTCGGCGTTACCGCACAGTACTGTAGATTTTGCGAAATCGTTATTTTTTAAAATCATTTATTCATTTAAGCATTGAAAACTGAACTTTAAAACTACGCTTTCATGGAGATAAAGTGATCATAATAAATATCTACACACTCTGTTTCCTCTGACCAAAAAAGGAATTTTAATATTGATTCACAACTACTCAAACTACCTCCATTTGGTGTGTGACATTATAACGCTTTGATGTGTTGCCATGGTTATGAAGTATACCCACCAACAGTGTACTGTCATGGGGAAAAATAAGAAATTGTCAGTGCTAACACTACTTCTTCTATGCTGTTTTTTTTTGTAAGTACTTTTGACCATTTTTCTTCTTTTCATGTTTGTTCTTATACTTCATTAGTTTTCTATAGTGAATTTGGTAATATATTATTTAAATTTAATTTAATATACTTGTTTTTATTTATTAGTACGGATGAAGGCATTCGTTGGATCTTTTATAAATGTATTTGTCCATTTATAAGGCCTTAATATACATGTATTGTTTATAATCAGACAATTTGTTTGTGTTTTATTTGAAAGCTTTCTGGCAGTCCAATTCTGTGTGACTGAATTATCAAGATGATAAAGTTATCGTGTGTTCAATGTTTAATGTTTGCCTCACATTCACATTTAACTCAGCTAACAAAGATGAACCAACATCTAAACCCAGCTACCAAAGAACACATAGATAAAGTAAAACTAATTAAAAAAAGAATAGTAAGATTAATTTCTGGTGAAAATTCTCAACTGACAATAGTTACTCCATCAGTTAAATTACTAAATCTAGTAAAACTAGAACATAGAAGAACAAGAAGCAAAATAGTAATATTTATAATACATACGATATTAATTTCTTACTTACAAATACAACACACCAATCATCAGGACGGCCCCAAGAGTCTGCGGGGCCCAAGGCAAAAATGTTGAGAGGGGCCTCGAGCCCAATACAGCAGACGAAATGCGAGAACCCATGCAAAAATTTGCATTTCTAAGTATATTGTATATTTGTAGTTTTTATTTTATTTTTTTTAATTCTATTTTTTTTATTTTTAAAATGTTATTTTATTTTTTGGAAACAGGGGCAAAAGCGCGTACATTTAAAAATTGTTGTTGACAAACAAAAATTGTAAAAAAAAATATTTAAAAATTCACAAAATAAATAAAATGAATAAATAAGGTAAGTGCAGATGATTAATACTATTTTATAGATTCTGGTAGAGCAGTCGAATCTTGTAGAATGTAGACAAGGACCTTGATGATCTACAATAACAACACCGATATTCAATATACATGCAGAAATCACCTATGGCCCCCTAATAAGGCCGACCCCCCACCCCAACCCTGTCCCCTAGATGTAGTCCAAAAAATCGACTTTAGAACGAGTATATACGGTAATTATAGTAGTTTTATTTCGAATTTGTAAAGGTAATGGTAGAAAATTAAATGTCTTTGAGCACAAAAAGAGAATGACATTTCGCCGATATTTTTTTGTGTGTGTCTGTCTTAAGAACAGAAAGAAATACGTGTTTCCCCAGAAGAGCAGCACTGAGGAGAGTGTGAGTAGACAGAGAGAAGTTCAGTACGATAGGATGGACAAAGAGAGATAGAGAAAGAGAGAGGGGAAGAGGGAGGGAGAGAGATAAGATGGAAAGGAAATTACCATTTTGGCTTTAAAGCTTAAATGTTAGCAAACTTTCCCCCGAGACCAGTTTCCCATAAGTAACCCTACCAAATAGTATCAACAACCGCCTGACCTTGTTTTGTACGCGGTTGTTGCCTTTCAGGTCAGGCCAGCTTGACAAAAGCCTTACGACATCCGACCAGTAGTGTGAGCTTGCGTCCACCCCCCACCCCCAACTCTCCCGCTGTGTCAAGCCTTGATCCATCTGACCATGTGCAGCCTGTGGTGATTTATAATTCTAAGTGTGTATCTGAGTGATGGAGATAAGGAGATAGTTTGTCCATTGTTCAAACTGAAGCACATTCAAAAAAGAGCTGCCAGATTAAATTACTGGAGAATATTCAAAACTGACAAGACTAACCCCATTAGTTGAATCATTAAACCTTGAAAAACTAGAGGTTTTACTAGGGGCAAAGTAGTAATAATACATAAGGCAATTTATTCTAACTTGGAAATACAACTCAAAGATAAGCTAATGCAAACCTTGGATAGAATTAGGGATTAAAACACTTTTCTTATTCCGTATGCAAGAACAAACACATACCAATTCTTTTTCTTCCTGGCCGGAAGTGGAATGGATTGCCTGATGAAACTAGGAAAACCAACACTTTATCAACATTTAAAACTCTAATAAAAAAGAAAGACTAGACAAAAATCATGGATAAGCGTAGGACGCAATAATCTTCTGTATAGGAGGAGCGTCTGTAATCGATAAAATAAGATAAGATCCAATAAAGACAGGAATGCGAAATATACACAAAACTATTTAATGACGTAACAGTTAATTTCTTGTTTATTGATTTGTCCGTTCCTAGGTCGCACTCAAACTCTATTCGATTATAACATTATTACTCAGGCTTACTCAGTATATATGATTGTGTTTAATATGATAGCCTAAGCCCTAAATCATGGGTGTCCAAAGTCCGGCCCGCGGGCCAAACCGGCTCGCGAAGCAATTTTAACTGGCCCGCGGCCACATCTGAAATAATTAACTGACTAACGTATTATTTCTGTAACGACATTATATTTATAAGAAATATTGAAATTTTGTCCTGTTTTGAGTACGTCAAATAATGGCAAAAATCGATGACGTTTTATTTTTTAACAAAATGGAAATGGATTTTTTTAAAACCAGATGAAGTTAAGTGTACAAAATTCGTTGACAGCTTACCGTAAAAATCAAATCCGTCATTGTTATATTTTTATTTCACCGAATCGGAACTTGAAACGAATATGGGGTGGTGGACTTTAAAAAAAAATATTTGTATCACAATTTTTGAAACAACTTTCGGCTTTTGTTATATTTCAACACATTTTGTTTATTGTAAGATACGTAGTACACATTTTTTTTCCCATAACTTTGCCACGATTTATCAAATTTTAATCATTTCTATCTTATCTATTACAGGGGCTCCTTCCATACAGAAGATAATTAAATTTCGTCTAATTATTCTAATGATTGAATGAATTAATTAATAAAACATTTAATTATTTATAAAGTCTTGAAAATCGATATAAAATCGTGATAGTATTGTCTAATTTTAACTCCATGGTTCTGAAATTTAAAGAAATATATAAAGACCAGTAACTCAATCTTTATCTAATATTTAAAAAACGGTAAATCTATAAATTATGCAAATAATGTCATTGCTACGATCGGCAAAATTTAAAAAAAATTAATTCATGGGAAATTGTCATTTAAAAAAATTAAAATGTGTATCACACTCCAATTTGTTCATGCTGTTAGTGAATGTTAAAATTTCATGCTCAAATTCTTTCTGAAAATATAACAAATCTACTTATCTATATGTATGTATTTGAGTTGAATTGATAGTGAAGTTAATGTTTTTTTTACAAATTTTAATCCCTATTTTAGAATGGAGAAAGCTCGTAAAAAAGAATAGTTGATGACAAAGCACGCCGCTTCAAAGAAAAGTGGAGAAGGATTGGATAGCATGTGTGTGAGAGAAGAATTACGTGATTTTCAGAGTCTTAAAGACCAAATAATAGCAAAAGATTTATTCGCTTCCGTGTGTTCTGATGTTCATGACAATTAATTGCCATGGAAAAAAATATCTGAATTATTACTGATGGTGGGTGCTCTAGCCATGATTGGTGAGTGCAGTGGACTAGCAACACTTGTCTGTCACAAAGTCAGCGAAGAGGGTGGCAAAGCTTTTAAACTTCACTGTATCATTCACCAAAAAAGTTCTTTGTGCCAAACATCTTAGATGTGATCATGTCATTAAGCCATTGATAACAGCTATAAACTCTATTCGCTCTAAAGCCCTGTTTCACCGCCAGTTTCCGCAGTTTCTTCTTGACACCCAGGGAGAATACGGAGATGTGTAATGATGTAAGATGGCTCATTGCAGTAGACAAATGCACCTCAGCGCTTCTACGCACTTAGAAAAAGAAATTGGGCATTTGATGGAAGATAAGTACAACCAATTCCAGAATAGAGGATACTTCTTGGCTGGAAGCTTTTGCATTTTTAGTTGATATGACAAGACATCTAAAAGATCTTAGCACAAATCTTCTAGGGAACAATGCAACAATATAAGCCAATTATATTCACAAATCAAGGCCTTTGGAAAAAAGCTGCAACCTATTGAGCCTGACTACACCTATTTACTGCATTCAAGATCTCAGTTTCATCCTTTATATTAAATTTTTTCAATAAAAACTTAACCTATGTCATTTTTATAATATTATTTTAATCCGGTCTGCGAATATCTTTACTTCAAGGAATATGCCACGCCATGCAAAAAGTTTGGACACCCCTGGTCTAAATCAATCTATCCGAGTGTGATATGATGATAGCCTGTCACGGCTAATGAAATTCTACGAGTCCGTGAGTCTAACGTCAAACAATGGGAAGGATGTTGTGATATTACGTTTTTCTAATTTGAGTGAACTTGAAGGGAGTGAAGAAGAAAATAATGGTGTTGCAAACTTTATATCAGCAGATCACTTGTCAAACAATTATTACTTTCATGTTTTCAGATAGATTCGTCTTTTGTTATTACAAAAGGAAGAACGGCATAATTTCAATGATCCTCAAAGGTGAAAATTATCGCCTGAAGCAAGATTCGAGCAGGGAAACGCCGCCAGTGTAAATATTTAGAAAATATGCCGCTAATAGGCCAATCAGAGGCGTCACTAGGGGGTGCCTGGGGGTGCGGACCACGCCGGGTGACACCAGCACAAGGGGTGACACCAAAATGTATGTATGCCTCGTTATTTGTCATTCGCAGACTCGAAGGAGATCTTTGGAATAAGTCGTGAGGGTGTGACGCCATGAGCTACCGCACTGGGGGACACCAACCCTAGTGACGCCCTTGAGGCCAATAGTGCATCAGTCAAAAATTAAATTTTTTGCCACTCAACTATACTGAAAAGAAACAAGAAAAGTTGGGGGGGGTCTCATTTAATTAACAACTTATCTAAAGAATATTTGGCGCCCTATAAAAGTGAAGTCTTCCCTTTCCTCCTATTTCACATGCCCCTGCATGCATGGGATTAAAGCCTAGGAATGAATGATTTATAGTGGTCTTCACTACGTGTGGCAGCTTTGAGAAAGTCAAGGGCTGGTGGCTTTTTTGTGAAGTCATTGCCAGTAAGTGTTTACTTATAGGTGTGAAAGGGGAACTTGGGTTTTCGCAGCATTTGCTGATTGTATATAATGGAATACAAAGTAATAATAGTGCAGACTTGGTTACTAGCAGTTGCTGATTGTATATAATGGAATACAAAGTAATAATAGTGCAGACTTAGTTACTAGCATTTGCTGATTGTATATAATGGAATACAAAGTAATAATAGTGCAGACTTGGTTACTAGCAGTTGCTGATTGTATATAATGGAATACAAAGTAATAATAGTGCAGACTTGGTTACTAGCAGTTGCTGATTGTATATAATGGAATACAAAGTAATAATAGTGCAGACTTGGTTACTAGCAGTTGCTGATTGTATATAATGGAATACAAAGTAATAATAGTGCAGACTTGGTTACTAGCAGTTGCTGATTGTATATAATGGAATACAAAGTAATAATAGTGCAGACTTGGTTACTAGCAGTTGCTGATTGTATATAATGGAATACAAAGTAATAATAGTGCAGACTTGGTTACTAGCAGTTGCTGATTGTATATAATGGAATACCAAGTAATAATAGTGCAGACTTGGTTACTAGCAGTTGCTGATTGTATATAATGGAATACAAAGTAATAATAGTGCAGACTTGGTTACTAGCAGTTGCTGATTGTATATATTGGAATACAAAGTAATAATAGTGCATAGGCAATTAATTCTAACTTGGAAATAAAACACAAAGGTAATCTACTACAAACTTCAGATGGAAATAGGGATAAAAACATTTTTTTAAAATTCCTTACGCATACAAATTATCGTTCTTTCCCTCAGGAAATCGGGCATGGAATGGTTTGCCTGATTCAATCAGGAAAACCAAAACACTATCTACATTAATTAAAATTCTTAATAAAAATGCAATACTTGACAAAAACCATAGATAGGCTTAGGACGCAATAATCTTCTGTGTAGAGGAAGCGTCTGTAATGGATAATATAATAAAGTATAATACATATATGATGGTTTAAAAATACATCTTGAACATTGTCAGCAATTATGACTATTGGGTAACAGCTACGCCTCAAAATAAGCGTTCACGCTACACACATGTGAAGATTGAGGCTTACAGAAGACCTAACACTGAGCTTCATTGTAAACAAACAAATTGTAATTCGTATTCAGCCTGCTGAACTATAATAACAATTTCATTAATGCTTAGCGTTAAAAAAAAATTCATACAATTTTCTTCCGGCTTTTTGACCTGTGCTGTGCTGACCGACCTGGCAAGTTTCGCAGACCGGTAACAATATGTGGACCGGTAACAGTTAGTGGACCGGTAACAGTTAGTGGACCGGTAACAGTTAGTGGACCGGTAACAGTTAGTGGACCGGTAACAGTGGACCGGTAACAGTTAGTGGACCACCAGTTCGGGAAATCCTTGTGTCAGGGCCAAGTGTAACAAATGCATGTGTATTTTAAGGCAATGACTCACCCCCATGTACGCGAAACGAGTGTGACTTAATATTTACCTTTTCCACGACACTATTTCGAAACGAAGTCAAACAGTGAGTTGGGATGGCCAGGGACACGATTTCCCGTGATAGTATTTGACATTGTGCTCTTGAAGTGCACCTTTGACATGCCCACGTGACTTATCGGTTTTTTTTTCTCTTTCTATTATTTAAAATTATTTGCCTATCCTGTCAAGGTTCATTATACATTGATTTAATAAACAATATCACCAATGTGTTTTTGGTGAATAAACTTGATTTTCAATGCATTTTGGAGAAGACAACCTCGCCCGCCCTCACCCCACCCCCGCAAAAAAATTTAAAAAATAAGAATGAACTTTTTTTTTAAAAATAAGTTCAGGTACATCTCCTTTTCTATTTCTTTTGGGCCCACAAACAATGCTCTGATCATAATGACGCTCGCCGCGCTTATGGTTGTTGCCCTCCCTATGTGATGGCGAGAAGAGAAGTGGGGGGGGGGCGGGTGTACTATGTCCTTGAACGCAAAAAGAAGGCTTATGTCACATTATAATGATTGAACAAGTGTAAGATATTAATTATACGCGGGTCGCACAATTTTTTTTTCGCGGGCCAGAAACAACCTAACTACGCCACTGCCCCTACACCCGAGGAGTATCTTTACGGCATAAAGCAGCGCCCCTGGCACTTCACCCGAACTGAGAGATATACATCTTTAGCAATTTCAACCTATCATTATGTGAATGTGATCAAATATAAATTTTAAATGTTAAATAAGGTCGTTTTCACCCAACTTAATCAGACCTTTGTTTTTCTAATGATTGTTTGGTTTTTGTTTTGTTTTTCTTTCTAACTTTTGTTCAATAAACAAGGTCTTATCCAATTGTATCCGATTCATTAATTAACTATATAATAAGTTTCTACTTGAAAACAAACTATCGTTGAAAGAAACCCGTGCATGTGACACAATGGAATCTGTTCATTAAAGACACATCAGTGTATATTGTTACAGTTGTTACAGTCGTTACAGTCGCTACAGTCGCGCTACAGTCGCTACAATTGTTACAGTCGCTACAGTCGTTACAGTCGATACAGTCGCGCTACAGTCGCTACAATTGTTACAGTCGCTACAGTCGTTACAGTCGCTACAGTCGTTACAGTCGCTACAATCGTTACAGTCGCTACAATCGTTACAGTCATTACAGTCGTTACAGTAGTTACAGTTGTTACAGTTGTGCCGTGTCCGCGGAACAAGTGAAATCGTGTGTACAAACGTTTTGTACACAATAGACGAGTCATCAATCCAAGTCATTTCTCAGGCCAGGACAATTTATTCACGACACACACACACTCACACACACACACTAACACAAACACGCACACAAACACTCACACAGTGGTTGTCAACAAAACTCTGTCACTGTCATGAGAGATGACGGTCCGTGTGTGTGGTGTCACGTGGGGTCAACGACTCGACATTCCGATTGGTCTGAAACAAACCGGCCATCTCCAGGTGTGATACGTCATGCGGCTGCGTCATTCTGGCCATCATCGACTTCCATCGACATGACCAGTCGACTTTTTCTGCCAACAGATCGATAACTGCACCAGCCATCTGTGTCATCTATGTCATCAATGTCGGATCTCTGCCTCAGTTGCGTTCCGGCGATTTGTTCGATCGGCGAACTTGTTTGTCTGATACCCCAAAAAATAAAATTTAATTTTGCCGTTTCCCTTAAAGGAACGGATGCTAGCGGATTTTATATGCTCTGAATGGGTCTGCATACCTCCAAGAGTTCATATTTTACACCAAATTGAGTAATTTACCCCTATTCGCCGACCCCTGTGCTAAACTTGGAGTTCGCAGCCTCTCAAGAAATATCATTTTAATTATTACAAAAACAGGCAATTTTGAGGGAGTGACGTCACATCAAACTCATAACATGTAGAAACACGCCCTCACGTTATTTTTGACCATTTTAACTCCCCCTCCCCCCTTTCACAAATCTCGGACCACCCCCACCCCCCAAGTACGTCACACTTTCGAACATAAATTTTGTTTTTATTAACAAAATAATTAAAATTTAATATAAAACAGCGTGACGTCACACATGGCCGGACCCCCCTCCCCCGTGTCACAAACTGTCACACTTTTTTACACCCCCTCCCACGCTCTGGAGCGTGACTTTCTTTATGGACGGCCCCTAATCGCATGTGAACATCAATTTCAAATAAATCATTAAAAATAAGATTATTTTTAAATAATATAATCAAAACTCCAACAAGTAAAATGGCATATTTCAAGTGAAAATTTTAAGTAATCACTATATCAGTTGGATATATGTATATACAATAAATAATATAATAGCCCAAGTCACACATTGGATGTAAGTTTAAAGCTATGACGTCATTTTTTAAGCTTAAATTTAAAAAAAAACGTGTGCATCGGAAGGCGCGCAAAAAGGTGTGCAAAATAATTATAAATTAAAGACGCGCTGTAAAAAAAATAGTATATGACGTCATTGTTTTAGCTTATATTTTACTTTTGGAAAAGGGAACGACGTAAAAATAGGATTTGAGTATTTATATTTATAAAATACTTTGTGTACATTTCAGCAAGTTTAATATTTCGTATTTATCAAACAAGGATAAGTTACTTGGGCTTTTGACCAAAAAAAGTAGGCGCCATGGGCGCCCTGCAGCTGCAGTGAGCACCGTAGGCGCCGTACAACCCCTATTATAAAATACTTTGTGTACATTTCAGTAAGTTTAATATTAAGTATTTATCAAACAAGGATAAATTAGTTGGGCTTTTGAAAAAAGTGGACGCCTACTATATATATATATATATATATATATATATAATATATATATATATATATATATATATATATATATAATATATATATATATATATATATATATATATATAGATATATATATATATATAGATATATATATTAGCGCTGCGGATATTAACTATTAATTTCTCGATTAATCGTTAAAAAATTTTATGGATTAATATTTTTTTTCGATTAATCGTCCTACCACTTATAAATCTACTGGAAGTAAAAAAGTAAAATATTTCGGCCGATAAATATAAACTAATTTCCGGACGATTACACGAACATTTTAGTTTTAGACTATTGACTGACGTGAATGTTCAAAATATTGATAAATGTTATTGTGTCCATTGAGAGGGATCGTTTGCCTACCATGCAATGCTCCCTCTAAGTCTAATCTTTGTATGTCCGTGTGCAAAGTTTAAAAAAAACAACTCGTGTGCAAAGTTGCACAACGTCCATTTCTTGTGCAATATTTTACTAAATTTGCTGCGCGGTGTTTCTAAACTCCTGCGAGGCGTCGGTCAAATATCTGCGCAGCCACGCTGCTTAAAGGGAACATTGCTACCATGGTTCTAACACTTACCACATGCATACCAAACATCCACTACAGTATCAGCAAATTCAGCTGAGACAATCTAAAACTATGTGAACGATTGTTCAGCTCGGCTGGTTATATTGTCAATAAGACCCGCTCATCATTTGAACCAAATAATGTCCATACACCTGTCTGTTTGTGTTGTTGGTTAAAAGATGTCATAAAAGAAGACATCAAGAGTTATTTAGATTTTCGACAAGTGCGTTTAATAAATGTTACTTATGACACCATACATTTTAATTTTTGGCTTTGATTTTAATCGAAATTAACGATTAATTAATCGTTAATTTTTTTAAAGTTAACGATTAAATTTTAATTAACCGTTAACAGCCCTAATATATATATATATATATATATATATATATCGAATAAGATAAGGTGGGTTGTTTTTTAACGATAGAGGTCTTGTCTCTAATTATTTTTATTTATTTATTTATTTTTGACATTCCTATTATTTTTTTAAACGACAGCAAAGAAACGCTAACAACGCCAATATTTAGGTAGCTTTAAATAGCCGAATTTTTTTTTAATATGTGGACCAAGAAAGCATAAAAAACCAGAAGTGCAAGTACTATTCCCAGTAACTTAAGTTGTTCAATAACTTTAAGAATATTTCGGAAAAATCGCCATAGAACTTTCATATAAAAATAATAAATGCATTTAGAAAACTTGGACAGGAGCAAATAAGTTTGTTGCTGCAACGTTGAAGGCTCAGCTCAGATATTTTGAAATTATCTTTTGTGTTTTCTGAGCTACGGGCCTTCATTATGGAAAGATTCACACTAGACACGAACATCATCATCATAATATTTGTTATCTAGGCAGTGGCGTAGCTAGGGGGGGCGGTGGGGGCGGTCCGCCCCGGGCGGCACTCATTTAGGGGCGGCATTTGTGGGCATTTGAAAAGTACAACCATTTCCGACAACCGCCCTTGCTCTTTTGAAAGAGGAAAACCAAGGTGAAAAAAATATTCATAATTTCGAGTCTTAATTAACAGATTCGCACAAAATTTGTATGATTATATAGTGGATATGATAACTAACGAAAAACCGTTCAAAAATTTTTAATCGCTAAAAAAAAATGTATCCATTTGTTTGGAAAACTAAGCGGTTTAAGTCACAGATGACGCTTTTATAAGAAAACTACCCAAAAACACATCACCGCTGGGCCGAATAATGTGTGCTATTAATATCGCCACGACAGTTTTTACCTGGAATTTCGACATTCGCAGAATAATGCGAGAACAAGTACCTACAAGGCATGGGGGTTCAAATATTGTGTTTAACTTGCAAGTAGTAATTTATATTACTGTTTCAGTTTTCATTAAATTATTGTAAGGTATAAGTTATTAAAAAATAATTTTATTTTGTTTTTATTGCATTAAAGTAGCACAAATAATTTGTGTTTTTCATTAAAATGCGGTTATTTATTAAGCATGTTACGCATATCCAATTAAAGTAATAGAAATGTGTAAATAATTTGAATTCGTCTATTTTATGGAAAATTATTAAGATTTATGACAAGAATATGTAAATATTCAAATTTCTCTGTTAATAAACACCAAAATAGGCATAATAATTTTGAAAAAGACATACTTTAAACTTTCAAGCGTCTTTGAAAAAATGTTATCTGAAGAAGTAACTAGGAAAACGAGATCAGATGCTGGAATTTTACTCAATTCAATGCAATAGTTTTCTCTGTTATGATATCTCAATTTATGGGAAACCATAATTTTTTTTAATTAATGCAAAGCCATTGCATGGAACAAAGAGATGTGCTAATATACAATGCTGTTATATGAGCCAAACAATTTGTGAAGAGATGGAGATATCAACTGAACGCCTAGTTAGAAGGAGAAAAATATGAGTAGGTAAAATTCAGAAGACGTCGTTCTATCTTTAGAACAAGAATTACAACGAGAAATGTTTTTATCCATGGCATATTATAAAATAAAATAAAATAACGCTTTGATGAGTTTCATGTCCTTGCAAGAAAATATTCGTATATAATACCATGTAACCTACTAAATCAAGCATTTGAACATCAAATTAATTACTTTATTGACATTGACAGTTCAATATGGAAAGAAAAAGGATCCAGGTTTTTATGACTGTACAAGAAGAAGCATTATATTAGAAAATGTGTGAAAAGGCACCTTTGATCGATTAAAATTTATTCAACAGTATAGATTGGAAAATTCTGTACCCAACATTGTAATTTTGCTATGTATTTTTTCAACTATTGCTATCAGTGTCGCTAGTTGTGAAAGGAGCTTCTCCAAACTGAAGTTGATAAATATGTATCTTTGTTCCACAATGAGCGATTAAAGACAACAAAATCTTGCAATACTCTCCATAGAACAAGATATTACAAATAATTTTAATCTTGACAGCATAATACACGATTTTTCTATTAAGAAAGTTAGGAAAGTAAATGTTTAAATATGTAAACATACTTATGTACAAAGGCGTAACTGAATTTTTGACGCCCTGCCTAATTTAGAGATTTAGCGGAGCCCTTTTGAACTGGCGCAGGCCGGCGCCCTTGGCAACTGCCCCAATGCCAAGCCGTTGTTACGCCACTGCTAATGTATACAATTTCTTTGTTTGAAAACAAAAATCAGTTATTTATAATTACAAAATAAAAGAATAGTATTGGTTAATTTATTTTTTTGTGGGGGTTGGGGGGGGTATAAATTTGGAATATGTTTTGTCTCATGTGGGAGAGGGGACCTGCGACCTCAGTTACTTTCTTGTGGCCTTTAAAAAAGTATATTGTATTTTTATAAATGTGTAGCCTATTTATAGGTATATAATCTTATGCTGCCTCTTTTATTACTGCTTACATAAATATGGCATGCAATGGTAGACATGTTCCCCACCTTTACTTCGTTTCAATTAAAATTATTTATTCGTGTTTATTAATTTTTAAAAACCATAATATAATCGACTAAGTTGCCGTCCATAAATGAAGCTCGCTATTTGGTTGATAGTTCTTATCCACCCCCCCCACCCCCCGTTTTCCTCACACGTAGTCACAAAAACTTAGACCCCTTCTTCAATAAGACGTCACAAAGCTTTGACCCCCCCCCCATAAAAGCCGTTTCTTCTGTTTGAAAATGAGCATGTTTCAAATTTTTGCCATTTAAGTACGTTTTTAGTGTAACGCTGAATTCTAATATCGTAACACGCGTTTTACATAAACGTCATTAAATAAAGTGTCAGTAATCAAATATTTAAGCGGGAATTTATTTAATTAAAGTTGCGCGTTTTGACGTGACGTGACGTAACATTTCTTAAACCCCCCCCCCTCGATTTGCATCGTCACAAACGTATGTGACTCCCCCCCCCAGGTGCGTGACGTCATTTATAGACGACCACTTAGAAGGGCGTCAAATTGGAGACCGCCCCGGGCGGCAAAAGTTCTAGCTACGCCACTGTATCTAGGTTCCTATCAATGGTATTGTTTACAAAAATTAGAAGTTCGCATATACATCAAGAGATTACAAGTCAAATTAGAAATCTGTTGAACAAGGCTGGAAGACACCTGGGCCTGGGTGAAAACAGATAAGTGTCGACAAAATACAAAATACACAAACAAATTGAGCAATTAAAACAATAAATTTGAGCTTTATTTTAAACTAAAACGACATTAGACGTTTCGGCTAATACCTTCCTGGGTACAATAACATAAAATAGGTACTTACATATATTTAAATTCTTAAAACATATTATATCATAAAATGTATTTAAAATATTCATGTAAAATAAAAATGAAAGGAAAAACAAAAACAAACAAGGACACAGGATATAGAAGTGTCCACAAAAAGCTGTCTATAGCCAACAAATAAAACACAAATAAAATTGATTTCTTACTGCCTGGCCTGATGGCAATCTTGGCAAAATATCATTACAAGACAAGTACAGCAGGTGGGTTCTTCACGCGCCTTTACACTTACATACCAGCAGACATTAAAAGGGACGAACAGTAAAGTTATGTGGTCGAATTCCTTGATCTTATCTTATCTTATCTATACAGACGCTCCTTCTATGCAGAAGATAGTTGCGTCCACAGACCATGACAGATGATCTGTTGGCAAGTGATGCAGCGTTTACAGGCCACGGCTTTGTGGGTTCCACGCATTACCCAGCCGCCTAACACTACAATGTAGTGTTAGGTACCCATTCAGAGCTGGGTGACTCAGGGACGCCCTAGGCCCCGGGAACAAACCCTTGCCTTCACACGGATTCGAACCCGTTACCATTGGTACGGCAGTCCAGTGCGCTGCCACTCGACCACCGCTGGATCTTGCGGGACAAGGCGAGCAGGTTGCTGTTAGGATTTATTATTATTTTTTTACTAACCGGGCTGTCGCTTGTTATGTTGTCAACAGGACATACAAGAAGGAAGTTCTTCTCTTAAATCTTAAATTAAAATATAGAAATTTAACAAGGAAATACTGAAAATTACAATATTTTAATTTGACTAGACACTGTTTTTGCGATATCTGTCGGGTCTTATTAGGGTCGTCGAAATGGCCGTACGCTTTATAATAATTATCATAGTTAAGCATAAGCAATGAACTTTTATTGAAATACATTCCAGCTCAAACTAAAACCGCTCGATACACAAAAATGAACTGCTTTGGGAAGAATAATTTTTTTTTAAATATTGTTTTAATTTAATTCATTTTTTGAAAGAAGAAAAATATCAGATTAAGATTTTTTGCTATTTTAACATACATGAAAAGTGTGTCTCACCTTCAAACACATCTCAGCCTTCTAACCACCATTATATGAAAGTCGAGACGCTTCCCAGAAGGGTCAAGTGAGGCTAAATTTTTATCGGGTTGGTCTACTCTTATGTTGTGTATAGGCCTAATACAGAGACAAGAGCTTTGAATAATAACAATTCACAAATTCTGTTTGTAAATGGATTTTTTTAATAAATCCACAGCAGGCCAAAGTTTTATAAATCATCTTTTTTTCCCAGGATGCCCTCCCGGATTTATGGTTTTCTATTTCAAATTCTTATATGCTCATAACAAACATACGAATTGTTTTATTTCCAATGATTTCAGTGAGACTAAGCTGGGCTTTAAAAATTCTTTTGAAACACAAGCTGTAGTGTTCTGAATGTCTTCTTTTAATATTAATAAGATAAAAACAAAAATTAAAATAGTCCTAAATTATTACAATTTTGTTTAAGGGGCCGTCCATAAATGACGTCTAGCACCTAACGGGGCAGGGGGGTCACACTTTTGTGACGATGCGTGACGAGGGGGAGGGAGGGGGTTGAAGAAATGTGACGTCAAATCAAAAGTTTAACTTTAAATAAAACTTCCACTGAAATATTTGGTCGCTTACAATTTATTTAATGACTTTTTAATTTTTTTTAATTTTTTTTTAAATCAGTGCTTCTCAATGTGCAGGTCGGTAGGCCATCATACGCTGGTTTGCGTAAGCTATCAAGACACAAAAATTATATCTAATTATAATCCTCAAGTTTGAGAACCCACAAGATAACGTATGAAATTGTTACACTGCGTCGTTTGATGTTGACATCAAAGCATTTGTGATGTAGGCGCAGCTCCGTTTGTTCTCTCACGGCAGGAGTCGGCGAAATTTTTGCTAGTTACCCCAAAATATAGAAGTTTATGTGTGCGTTACCCCCCCCCCTAAACCCAGACTCTAGGTACTGCTACGTGTCTCGGGGATTTAGGGGAGCGTCGTTAGCGAAAATGCTACTGGTGAGTTTTACAAGCATGGCAAGTGTCTAAAAATGATCTGAATAGGATTATGAGTAGATATATTAATTCAAAACGACAAGGAATATCATTTTTCTTTAAAAGGGGCCCCCTCCCCTATCTGTTTGATAGAAATATAAACGTTTCAAGTTTGATATAATTGTTCGATTGGTTTTTGGTCAAACGCCCTTGGCCAATCTAGATATAATGATAAATGAGCCCATTTAAAATTAGTAAAGTATTCATTAACTTTATTGAATGCATCAAATTCTTGACATCGCAATTCGAGAGGAGCACAAAACAATTTTTCTTCTTAGCTCAGTTTTTAAGGCATTAATTTTAAATACCACAGAAGGGATACTTGATACATTCAAGTCATGTGGATTAAGATTATTGTCACTCGTGTCAATATAAATGAAAGTAGGGGTGGATTTAGGTGTCTTCGTAGCTAAGAAATCTACATAGTTGTCAAATACAAAAATACACAAACAAATTGTGCAATTTAAAAAATTAATTTGAGCTTTATTTTAAACTAAAACGACAATAGACGTTTCGGCTAATGCCTTCATCAGTACAATAACATAAAATAGGCACTTACATTTATTTTATGTTATTGTCGTTGTAGTTTAAAATAAAGCTCAAATTTATTGTTTTGATTGCACAATTTGTTGGTGTATTTTGTATTTTATTTCAAAGCTTTATCGCAGTCTCATTCTGTATGATACATAGTTGTCAAATTTTAAAAATGCATTTTCTGGAAGGAACCGGTTCAATAATGGGCATATGTTCCAAGCATACACGAACACATGACGTATTTTAATATATCTAGTGGAAGCTCTCTCTGAGAACAAAGATCCGGCTAATGCGCTCTCTGGCGATGTCGGTCTTTTTGTATGGTTGTGAGGCTTGGACGCTCACTGCAGACCTCCAAAGAAGAATCAATGCGCTGGAGATTAGATGTTTCAGGAAGATATTGAACATCTCCTACAGAGCGCACATCACAAACGAAGCGGTCCGCAACACAATAAGTACTGTCATTGGCCCCTACGAGGACCTACTCACATCAATTAAGAAGAGGAAATTACGATGGTACGGACACGTGACAAGAACTGGTGGTCTCGCAAAAACTATATTGCAAGGCACAGTCCAGGGAGGAAGGAAAAGAGGCAGACAAAAGAAGAGATGGGAGGATGATATCAAAGAGTTGACCGGCCTGTCATTCAGCGACTCTCAAAGGGCAGCACAGGACCGGGACAAATGGCGTGTGTTAGTGAGCAGTTCACGATGGTGCCCCAACGACCCAACAACGGGTTAAGGGATAGTTCAAACGGATTGTAGTGGATGTTATATGTCCCAAATGAGTCTGCATTACAATTACCCTCAAGAATTCCCTTTTGACCGCAGATTAGGTTATTTACCCGTCAGTCAATTGAGGGATTTTTAAAAATACATTTATAAAATATTATTTTTAAATAAAAAAAATTCTAGACAAAGACGTTAACCGTGATGATTAATAGTCAATGTTTAATTTGTATGCATTAAAATAAAATATAATCTAAGGATGTTAACACAGTTCGTTTTCTGAAGGCCGGTTAAACGTTTTTTTTAAATGCTTCACGCGGGTTACGATATTACAATGTAGACCTTCACTAAATAAATAATAAATACTTAAATGACAATAAAAGTGATTTGAAACATACTTATTTTCAAATAGAAAATAAGGTGTTTTTTTGTTGCTTGTTTGTTTTTTGTTTTGGTTTTTTGGTGTTTTTTTTTGTTGTTTGTTGGTTTTTTTTTGTGGTTTTTATTTTTGTTGTTGGGTTTTTTGTTTTTTTTTGGTTTTTTGTTGTCAAAGCTTTGTGGCGTATTTTAGAGGGGGGGTCTAATTTTTTGTGACAACGCGTGACGAGGGGGGGGGGTCAAAAATCGGCCAAAATCGCGTGACGTCATTTATGGACAGCCCATAACCATTTTTTAAAAATAGTTTAATAATTGCTTTAATTCTTTCTTCTTTCAGTGAAATAAACAGATGAAATAGCTCACGGTGTATTCAAATGGATATCTGTCTACACAGAAAAATGTGTCTGGGTGTAACAGGTGGAAGAGGATTGGCTTCAGACTCATGAGTTCAATAAATATCTAAAACTCTAATAAATATGCAGGACTAGATATAAACCATGGATAAGCGTAGGACGCAACGATTTTCTGTATAGAAGGAGAGTCTGTTACAGATAAGTAAGAAACAATCACTCACACTAAAAAAAATTTTTTTTGGAAATCGACCGTTACACAGCTTTACAGACTTCGACATTAGATATCTGCACAAGACATTGATAATGACAAAGACAATGGCAAAAAATTGAATTTACCAAATACATTGAAACTAGGCACTAGCAATGACAAAGACAATGATAATGATAAAGACATAAGATATTGCATTAATACGTTGATTCACACAGGACATCAATACAATGCAATGACATTTGAAAATGTTGACTTTTACCAAATGCAGAAGACATTTTATAATGATCTTATACCGCTTTTTTACAAATTTATTTTGTAATATATTTACATACTTTTGGGTCTGTCCCGGTCAACCTCAGTGGGATTATTTAAAGATCTTCCCCACCGTTCGTCCTAGTTTCTGACCTCCTCACCCAAGGTCCCATAAACTTTTCGCCGAGTCACAGTGTCGTTTGGGGGTTAAGGCGCCTTGTATGCTAGTGGTAACCATTCGAAGTCTCTGGCCCAAACAAAAGCCACTAACAATCGCCCTTAAGAAATATAGGCTGCTCCCCCCCCCCACACACACACACTCCACCTACAACCGATCCCCCCCCCATCTCACAGCACACAAACCCTCTCCACCCCCTTCACCCACTTTATGAAAAAAAACGCTGCCAGTTTTGAGTGATTATCGGATCAACATTGTTTTCCACTAGCTTAATTTGGGGACATCTCCCGTTCCCCCTTTGCCATTATTTCAATACAAAAATAAATGAGTAATTAAGTAATTAAATCAATATCCACATTTTAACCTAGTAAAAGGGAGAGAAAAACGTTCATAACCACAAATTCTCTTTTTCCTAGCTCACCATAATAATAATATCATAGTTAAGTTGTTGATGCGAATGTCTCAAAAATCATTTTGGATAATGTTAAAGCCTTGTTTTAAAAATTGATTAATTTGTGGGTAAATCTTACATTTGAACATACATGAAATGTGTGTGTGGGGTCAATATGTCCGTAAAAACAACGATTGCCGGAATTTGAATAGATCGATGGTGGCCAAGAATGTTTCCATTTTTCTATTAATAAATTTTACATATTAAATACTTACTTGTTAATTGTGTAACTGTAACTCATATATTTCTTCAACGTACAGTTGAAAAGTTTCAATAATTAAATTCGAATAAAAAATAAGTTGTTAAAATAAATCACAAAAGAAGTTTATCAATGGGAGCGGGGTAGTGACACATTGTGCGGCTCTTAATTTATTTTATTTTTTAAAATTGCTCTCAGTTATTACATACAGATGTGGCAACCCCTGGAATAGATCGTTATATCACATGCATGAACATGCTATTAGTGGGATTTTCAGCTTATTGATTGTTTGAGGCAGCGTATCTGTAACATTTTATTGCTTAGAATATTGGATCAGTGTTTTTACTTTACTTCTGTTCTCGCTGTCGATCGTTATAACGCTACACGGGCCTACACGTTCCGTCTCGCTCTATTTCGGGTGTTTTTGAGTCTTTGACAGCATAACCACACACACAAATACGTTGTTTACATATCTGGATGATTACCCAGGTACTAAACAGACCTACCATACACACATTACGGTATCAAAAGCGCAAGTTGAAACAGGGGCGTGTCTTCAGCCCTCAGTATAGGAAATGGGGAAAGGAACATCTGCTTGCTAATAAAAATCGTGGTCCACAACAACCTTACCATCTAACCGCGGTAGCTGCTTCTCTAAACGAACCACGTTTCCAGCCATATAGTAACTGAATCTCTAAGATGCTGCGTGATTTATTATAAAATCCCAATCAATATCCAGATATGAAAGTAACTCCTATCACAAATTGGATCACAATCATGAATTAAAGCGACGATTTGTAAGTGGAATTATCGGACTCTGTGGTGTTCGGATAAGAATATAAACACGGGATATTCTATACTATAAAGGAAATATAAATAAATACATCACCTAATTATATATATTCCCAATTTCATTCACTAAAACTACAAGGCAATCAATGGCGTTACACTAAAGATATCGGTAGGTGAAATTAAGCGACAAAAGGTTAGTTAAAGCCAAATAATTTTCATAAAATAATACATGATTTATTTACTAGCGCATCCAAATTTAAAATTAAGAATATGATTGAAAAAAACCCAAAAACTTAAGAGTTAGAGACACAAGGCAATGAGAAATATTCACGCGACTAACCGCTTTTTACAGTGAGTGCAAGTCAGGGGCGGGTCAAGATTGCACGAGGCCCCTGGCTGCAATGCCACCTGGGGCCCGGTCGAGCCACCTTTATTATACAATAATAATAAGTTTGGGGCCCTTAAATCATGGGGGCCCTTGCTCGGTGGCGTAGCTAGAGTCATGTGCGCCCGGGGACATGACACAAAATCGGCGCCCCTTGTCGGACCGAACGATTCTGGGGGTTACTGAGCCCCCAAGAAAAATTTGAAATTTTACGGTTTATATGGTTCATTTTCGAAGCTTCAGGTATTTTAATGAAATAGAATACAGACTAATAATTCTCTATATGATTGTAAACAATTTATTTGAAAAAAAATACTCTACTAATTATACAATTAGACATAGTCTACAAAAAATTATTCTCCTTGATTTGAATGTTGCAAACTCGTCAATCACGTTGTCAAAATTAATATTCTCAAGTGTTTCTCTTTCGGTGCTAAAGAGTGCAAGATCACTCAGACGATCTTGTCCCATTGAAGAACGTAAATAAGACAAAATAAGCTTCAGTTTGCTGAAGGACCGCTCAAAGCTTTCAGTTGAAACAGCAATTGTTCGAAGTATTTGAAGTGAAATGCGCAGATTCTGAAATACGTCATCTCCATATGAAACAATAAAACCCAGAAGATCCAAAGTAGTTTCTGATAGAACTTCAGTCCGGGTAGGCTACTGAGTAGCCTTTTTCAGTCTCTGATTTCTGTGCACAATTCGTGACCATTGACGTCAGTGTCGTAGAAATAGCAAAATCTAAGCAATTTTAACGAAGTGTATCGACTTTTGTCTCAGCAAGAAGAGTTTTGACGTCTAGTAAAAATCCAAATTTGTTGTTTAGATATTTTAGACGTAAAAAACCGTATTGATATCTGAGTCTATCAATTACGCTGCTCATATTACGTGCAATCTCTTCTTCTGCAGAAAGTCCTGCATCTCTTGTTAATTCTCCAGGCATCCTCCGATGTCGTCTAATCCTTCTGTCAACCTCGATTCTGCAAATCGGCATCTTCCTTTCCATTGTCTACCGCAACCTGGCTCAAAAATCAAACAAAACCTTAGGCTTTATAAAAAGGAACTTTAACAAATGTAATAGAGATATAAAACTAAAATGCTACCTCACTTTGGTGAGACCTGTACTAGAATATGCATCTTCTGTATGGGACCCATCCACCAAAGAAAACATTGATAAACTAGAACAAATTCAAAAAAGAGCTGCCAGATTCATTACTGGAGAATATTCGAAACTGACAAGAGTAACACCATTAGTTAAATCATTAAACCTTGAAACACTAGAGGATAGAAGAACCAAGAGCAAAGTAGTAATCATACATAAAGCAATTAATTCTAATTTAGAAATACAACACAAAGATAACTTAATACAACCCTCAGATAGACATAAGGATAAAAACACCTTTCTTATTCCGTATGCAAGAACAAACACATACAAGTTTTCCTTCTTCCCGTCCGGAATTCGGGCGTGGAATGGGTTGCCTGAAGAATCCAGGAAAACCAACACTTTATCAACATTTACATCTCTAATAAAAATGCAGGACTAAACACAAACCATAGATAAGCGTAGGACGCAATAATCTTCTGTATAGAAGGAGCGTCTGTAAACAGATAAGATAAGATAAGATAAATTATCACGAATGTTGACAATTTCTTGCTCAAGCGATTCAAGATTAGATGCTGCTTCCTTGAAATTCACAGTAGGATTCTGTAACCGTTTCTGGAGACGATCAATGTTCCCAACTATGATGTTCCAGAAATTTAACAAAACTAGGAATTTAAAATTTAATATACCTGCCAGCAAAGTTTCTGCATCACTTCTGGTGTCAGGCGTCATATTTGTATGTTCTGATAATTTTTCCAACAACCCTACCAGTTCATCTAGTCCTTCATAAATTGCTTTAACAGCTTCTGATCGTGCACTCCAGCGTGTTTCAGACTCCCTTTTCATTGTGATTGGCAGAACTCTTTTTAATTTTTTTCCCAACGAGTTATTGAACGAGAGATACAAAAATTTATACTTTCACCTGTTCCAAAAACGAAATAACAACTGGATCATGTTTAGCTGAGTGTACTCCTGCTAAGTTTAAGCTGTGATTGTCAAAGTTGAAGAACAATGCTTTGTGATTTCTTGCACGTATTCGCTTTTGAAGGCCGGATATATGCCCTGTCATTACAGCAGCATTGTCATAACATTGTGACCGATAGTCGGCTGGAGGTATGTTATTAGATTCCAGTTTATCTACGATAAATCTTTCAAGGCTTGCTGCGTCTTTGGAATGTATCTGTATAAAATCTAAAAATTATTATTTGATGTTGTTTTTTTTTAGTTTAAAAATCCACATCCACAAATATGATGACTTTAGAAAGTTGCTACCGGTGTCCTAGATCGGGTGTTTAGTTAAGTAAGATACTTTAGTATTTGTTTTTTTGTGATTTCACTAAACAGCTGATTCCTTACAGTCGATGAAAGTAGGTGGATAAATTCATTCTGGATTTCCGGTGATAAATAAGATACTGAACCTTGATTTTCTCGGGCATGCTGTAAGTGTTTTTCTAACAGTAGATCACACTGATCAAGTTTGATCACAGAGAGAAAGGAAAGAGAGGCGATGTCTGATGTTTCATATAAAAGGAATCCAACTTGCTTTGACACACCGACACAATCCCTTGAGAGGAGAGACCTTCCCTCCCTCCCCCACTTTACTCCCTCCACTGTGGGATGGGGGACGTAAGATTTTTCTTTTTAAAAAGAGTCACAGCATGCAGCAAAGGGACGCGAATTAACCATTCTGTAAGCCAGTGGTTCTCAACCTTTTGAGATTCAAGGACCACTTGAAAAATGTGTGTCTTAGCTACGGACCACTACTAAAAATTGTGCTACTGCCGAGCTGGAAAGTTAAATATAATTATAATGTGAAAATCTTATCTGTTCCCCACGCTCCTTCTATACAGAATATTATTGCTAGCTATAAGTAGTATACATGTTAGTTAGTAAAACTATACTAATATGCTACGTTTTGCGTGCTCCAAAAACAATATTGTAATGGCTTTCTTTTGTAAAGAACAAATGTCATTTATATTAGTCTCATAGCCTTCTTATTTAATTCTACTTGCTAACTATACAAAAAAACTATAAGTCACAAACAGTAGTTTGTATTAAAAAGACTGCTATATTATTTTATTTAGTGCAAACGATGTTTTGTTTTTATTGTAAGCAATGGAGAAAATCCACTTTCACAAAGTTGCAAAGGGTAAAAGTATTTTAAAAGCTATCTAAGTCAATTCGGAGTACCCCACAAAATTTGATTAAGCCCACTTTCTGATGCAATATATTCAAAGTGGTATCGCTAGTGAGTTCAATGAATTGGTTTAATTACGATAGTGTTAATTTTATTTGATGAGGCAATGTGTGCGAGATTTGGACTGGAAACCCACGAAAAACCACTGAACGTTAAAAATCACCGAAGTAGAATTAAAATTTGCCCTGCATTGATTGAATAAAACCAGAAATCAAATTTATCAACAGTTGTTTATTTATTTCAACGTTTTCTGGTTTCTCGGTGATTTCGTATAATTGATCAAACATGTCAAAGTTACCTTGAAATAATCCTCTTTTCAAAAGATCAAGCTTTTTCGTAAAAGCGGACACTTTGTCACTGAGAGTAATATATTGTGTCTGCTTTCCTTGCCGAGTTGAATTAAGTTTATTGAGTTCTTCAAAAGTTTCAGCCAAATAAGCCATAACAACAACCCATAAGCTATGGTTCAAATGATCAACAAGCTTTGAGTTTTTTCTACAAGAAACTCTCTTACGTCATCACGTAATTGAAACAGTCTTATAACCAGCGAAATTCAGTACACATCAGTAACTGTTAATGATCAAGATTCATATTCGAACATAAAAAATCAAAGAAACGAGAATTTAAAAGACAAGCCTTGATAGAATTTAAAAGCTATTTAGGCCAGATCAAAAATATCTTTTAAGTCTGCGTTAATTCTTTTACTTGTATGTCTTTCTCGATGAATCATACAGTGCGTAAATTTAATGCTTTGCTCGCGGACCACCAGACACATTTTCGCGGACCACTAGTGCCCGCAGACCACAGGTTGAAAACTACTCTTTAAGCCACTCCTTTTTCTTGTCTCGGTCATTTTGCTTGCTTTTAGTGTCGTCCCTGTTCTATTAATAGAATCACCTTTGTCTCTTACTGCTCCCTTACTCTCACTCCCAGCAACTCACATTTTTTGATTTAAATCGCCATCAGCAATCCTACATTGTGGATGTGCCATTTATTTATGAGTAGAATGACGCCCCTTAACGCTCAATGAGGGCGCAAAAATCATGCTTGTCAACTGATTTGTAATGAATATATTTTCGGTGCTCCAAAATTCAATCTTGCAAACGTATTTGGGATACATTAGTTTACATCAAAATAAAATTAAATAATGACTTTTAAGACTCATTTTGGCGCCCCCTAACGTGGCGCCCGGGGACATATGTCCCCCCCTGCACCCCCCTCGCTACGCCACTGCCCTTGCTTTAGCACAATCAGCCC
Organism: Ampullaceana balthica; assembly: GCA_944989445.1. Classification (NCBI taxonomy): domain Eukaryota; kingdom Metazoa; phylum Mollusca; class Gastropoda; family Lymnaeidae; genus Ampullaceana; species Ampullaceana balthica. Next base: position 1,359 of record CALYLW010002362.1, on the reverse strand, counting down.
ACCCACCCCCCTTTAATCCGCCATAGGTTCAAGTGATAGTTTATCCACACTAGATTGTGAAGTTTTGAATTAAAAATAAAATATTTTGTTTAAAAAAAAATTTAATATTTTATTTTCTACTTTTAAGTATCAACATTTTTTAAATCGATTTTTCGACCTTATCAATTCAATTTAATTAGTTAAACTTCATTGCCCCTAACTTAAATGTGATTAAAAACATAGATTATTAATTACCAATTTATGTATTTTTAAAAAAAACAGTTCCTCCAACCGAAAATTGAACCAAGTACCTCCAGGTAAGCTCCATCACTCTAACAATTCGGCCAAGGAGGCCTGACAGATTACGTTGTTTTTTTTAAACTTATAATAAAAACTCTTTAAAAATTAACGTCTAAAGTCAACACATCTTTTTAAATCCCTTATATTAACTTCACCGGCGTCTCTCTCTCTCTCTCTCATCTCTCTCTCTCTCTCTCTCTCTCTGTCTGTCTTGGGCGGGCGGAAAAACAGAAGTCAAAAATGACCCACTTCCCATGATCCGATCGAACTGAAATTTGGCACACGGACCCGTCTGACCTAACAATGCATCGTATCAAAATTTCAGATCGATCGAACGTACCGTAATTAAATTAATGCATTTTTAGTTTATCCTTATATGAGGTATGTAATTTAAATTCACGTTTTGTTATTGTTTTTTTGCCACGTGAAAGTTTGAGCTGACGCTTTGAGGCGACCCAACGAAGCGACGGGGCGCTTTTGTTTACATTTTACGTGTCACTCTGAGCTCGGTCAAGCGAATCGGTGACCAGACTTTTCCCCTCTCCCCCTCCCACCCACCCCTCCCCCCCCTAGGGTTATGAAGCAAACTTGAGTTAAGACAGATTCAGTCTGTAAATGTTTGAAAATAATCAATACTGTTAGTTATGTCTCATATATAAGGGATTTATAGTCAAAAACTTTGTTTTTACGGGTTTGTTTTATTAAATCCCTTATATTAACTTCGCGGCCGTCTCATCATCTCTGTCTTGGGCGGGCGGGCGGAAAAACAGAAGTCAAAAATGACCCACTTCCCATGATCCGATCGAACTGAAATTTGGCACACGGACCCGTCTGAACTAACAATGCATCGTATCAAAATTTCAGATCGATCGAACGAACCGTAATTAAATTAATGCATTTTTAGTTTATCCTTATATGAGGTATGTAATTTAAATTCACGGTTTGTTATTGTTTTTTTTGCCACGTGAAAGTTTGAGCTGACGCTTTGAGGCGACCCAACGAAGCGACGGGGCGCTTTTGTTTACATTTTACGTGTCACTCTGAGCTCGGTCAAGCGAATCGGTGACCAGACTTTTCCCC
>CALYLW010002361.1:0-53421 GCA_944989445.1 Ampullaceana balthica | reverse complement strand
CAAACACATACTCATTTTAATAGAACACTCTGATAGACAAACACATACTCATTTTAATAGAACACTCTGATAGACAAAACACATACTCATTTTAATAGAACACTCTGATAGACAAACACATACTCATTTTAATAGAACACTCTGATAGACAAACACATACTCATTTTAATAGAACACTCTGATAGACAAACACATACTCATTTTAATAGAACACTCTGATAGACAAACACATACTCATTTTAATAGAACACTCTGATAGACAAACACATACTCATTTAATAGAACACTCTGATAGACAAACACATACTCATTTAATAGAACACACTGATAGACAAACACATACTCATTTTAATAGAACACTCTGATAGACAAACACATACTCATTTTAATAGAACACTCTGATAGACAAACACATACTCATTTTAATAGACACTCTGATAGACAAACACATACTCATTTTAATAGAACACTCTGATAGACAAACACATACTCATTTTAATAGAACACTCTGATAGACAAACACATACACATTTTAATAGAACACTCTGATAGACAAACACATACTCATTTTAATAGAACACTCTGATAGACAAACACATACTCATTTAATAGAACACTCTGATAGACAAACACATACTCATTTTAATAGAACACTCTGATAGACAAACACATACTCATTTTAATAGAACACTCTGATAGACAAACACATACTCATTTTAATAGAACACTCTGATAGACAAACACATACTCATTTTAATAGAACACTCTGATAGACAAACACATACTCATTTTAATAGAACACTCTGATAGACAAACACATACTCATTTTAATAGAACACTCTGATAGACAAACACATACTCATTTTAATAGAACACTCTGATAGACAAACACATACTCATTTTAATAGAACACTCTGATAGACAAACACATACTCATTTTAATAGAACACTCTGATAGACAAACACATACTCATTTTAATAGAACACTCTGATAGACAAACACATACTCATTTTAATAGAACACTCTGATAGACAAACACATACTCATTTTAATAGAACACTCTGATAGACAAACACATACTCATTTTAATAGAACACTCTGATAGACAAACACATACTCATTTAATAGAACACTCTGATAGACAAACACATACTCATTTTAATAGAACACTCTGATAGACAAACACATACTCATTTTAATAGAACACTCTGATAGACAAACACATACTCATTTTAATAGAACACTCTGATAGACAAACACATACTCATTTTAATAGAACACTCTGATAGACAAACACATACTCATTTTAATAGAACACTCTGATAGACAAACACATACTCATTTTAATAGAACACTCTGATAGACAAACACATACTCATTTTAATAGAACACTCTGATAGACAAACACATACTCATTTTAATAGAACACTCTGATAGACAAACACATACTCATTTTAATAGAACACTCTGATAGACAAACACATACTCATTTTAATAGAACACTCTGATAGACAAACACATACTCATTTTAATAGAACACTCTGATAGACAAACACATACTCATTTTAATAGAACACTCTGATAGACAAACACATACTCATTTTAATAGAACACTCTGATAGACAAACACATACTCATTTTAATAGAACACTCTGATAGACAAACACATACTCATTTTAATAGAACACTCTGATAGACAAACACATACTCATTTTAATAGAACACTCTGATAGACAAACACATACTCATTTTAATAGAACACTCTGATAGACAAACACATACTCATTTTAATAGAACACTCTGATAGACAAACACATACTCATTTTAATAGAACACTCTGATAGACAAACACATACTCATTTTAATAGAACACTCTGATAGACAAACACATACTCATTTTAATAGAACACTCTGATAGACAAACACATACTCATTTTAATAGAACACTCTGATAGACAAACACATACTCATTTTAATAGAACACTCTGATAGACAAACACATACTCATTTTAATAGAACACTCTGATAGACAAACACATACTCATTTTAATAGAACACTCTGATAGACAAACACATACTCATTTTAATAGAACACTCTGATAGACAAACACATACTCATTTTAATAGAACACTCTGATAGACAAACACATACTCATTTTAATAGAACACTCTGATAGACAAACACATACTCATTTTAATAGAACACTCTGATAGACAAACACATACTCATTTTAATAGAACACTCTGATAGACAAACACATACTCATTTTAATAGAACACTCTGATAGACAAACACATACTCATTTTAATAGAACACTCTGATAGACAAACACATACTCATTTTAATAGAACACTCTGATAGACAAACACATACTCATTTTAATAGAACACTCTGATAGACAAACACATACTCATTTTAATAGAACACTCTGATAGACAAACACATACTCATTTTAATAGAACACTCTGATAGACAAACACATACTCATTTTAATAGAACACTCTGATAGACAAACACATACTCATTTTAATAGAACACTCTGATAGACAAACACATACTCATTTTAATAGAACACTCTGATAGACAAACACATACTCATTTTAATAGAACACTCTGATAGACAAACACATACTCATTTTAATAGAACACTCTGATAGACAAACACATACTCATTTTAATAGAACACTCTGATAGACAAACACATACTCATTTTAATAGAACACTCTGATAGACAAACACATACTCATTTTAATAGAACACTCTGATAGACAAACACATACTCATTTTAATAGAACACTCTGATAGACAAACACATACTCATTTTAATAGAACACTCTGATAGACAAACACATACTCATTTTAATAGAACACTCTGATAGACAAACACATACTCATTTTAATAGAACACTCTGATAGACAAACACATACTCATTTTAATAGAACACTCTGATAGACAAACACATACTCATTTTAATAGAACACTCTGATAGACAAACACATACTCATTTTAATAGAACACTCTGATAGACAAACACATACTCATTTTAATAGAACACTCTGATAGACAAACACATACTCATTTTAATAGAACACTCTGATAGACAAACACATACTCATTTTAATAGAACACTCTGATAGACAAACACATACTCATTTTAATAGAACACTCTGATAGACAAACACATACTCATTTTAATAGAACACTCTGATAGACAAACACATACTCATTTTAATAGAACACTCTGATAGACAAACACATACTCATTTTAATAGAACACTCTGATAGACAAACACATACTCATTTTAATAGAACACTCTGATAGACAAACACATACTCATTTTAATAGAACACTCTGATAGACAAACACATACTCATTTTAATAGAACACTCTGATAGACAAACACATACTCATTTTAATAGAACACTCTGATAGACAAACACATACTCATTTTAATAGAACACTCTGATAGACAAACACATACTCATTTTAATAGAACACTCTGATAGACAAACACATACTCATTTTAATAGAACACTCTGATAGACAAACACATACTCATTTTAATAGAACACTCTGATAGACAAACACATACTCATTTTAATAGAACACTCTGATAGACAAACACATACTCATTTTAATAGAACACTCTGATAGACAAACACATACTCATTTTAATAGAACACTCTGATAGACAAACACATACTCATTTTAATAGAACACTCTGATAGACAAACACATACTCATTTTAATAGAACACTCTGATAGACAAACACATACTCATTTTAATAGAACACTCTGATAGACAAACACATACTCATTTTAATAGAACACTCTGATAGACAAACACATACTCATTTTAATAGAACACTCTGATAGACAAACACATACTCATTTTAATAGAACACTCTGATAGACAAACACATACTCATTTTAATAGAACACTCTGATAGACAAACACATACTCATTTTAATAGAACACTCTGATAGACAAACACATACTCATTTTAATAGAACACTCTGATAGACAAACACATACTCATTTTAATAGAACACTCTGATAGACAAACACATACTCATTTTAATAGAACACTCTGATAGACAAACACATACTCATTTTAATAGAACACTCTGATAGACAAACACATACTCATTTTAATAGAACACTCTGATAGACAAACACATACTCATTTTAATAGAACACTCTGATAGACAAACACATACTCATTTTAATAGAACACTCTGATAGACAAACACATACTCATTTTAATAGAACACTCTGATAGACAAACACATACTCATTTTAATAGAACACTCTGATAGACAAACACATACTCATTTTAATAGAACACTCTGATAGACAAACACATACTCATTTTAATAGAACACTCTGATAGACAAACACATACTCATTTTAATAGAACACTCTGATAGACAAACACATACTCATTTTAATAGAACACTCTGATAGACAAACACATACTCATTTTAATAGAACACTCTGATAGACAAACACATACTCATTTTAATAGAACACTCTGATAGACAAACACATACTCATTTTAATAGAACACTCTGATAGACAAACACATACTCATTTTAATAGAACACTCTGATAGACAAACACATACTCATTTTAATAGAACACTCTGATAGACAAACACATACTCATTTTAATAGAACACTCTGATAGACAAACACATACTCATTTTAATAGAACACTCTGATAGACAAACACATACTCATTTTAATAGAACACTCTGATAGACAAACACATACTCATTTTAATAGAACACTCTGATAGACAAACACATACTCATTTTAATAGAACACTCTGATAGACAAACACATACTCATTTTAATAGAACACTCTGATAGACAAACACATACTCATTTTAATAGAACACTCTGATAGACAAACACATACTCATTTTAATAGAACACTCTGATAGACAAACACATACTCATTTTAATAGAACACTCTGATAGACAAACACATACTCATTTTAATAGAACACTCTGATAGACAAACACATACTCATTTTAATAGAACACTCTGATAGACAAACACATACTCATTTTAATAGAACACTCTGATAGACAAACACATACTCATTTTAATAGAACACTCTGATAGACAAACACATACTCATTTTAATAGAACACTCTGATAGACAAACACATACTCATTTTAATAGAACACTCTGATAGACAAACACATACTCATTTTAATAGAACACTCTGATAGACAAACACATACTCATTTTAATAGAACACTCTGATAGACAAACACATACTCATTTTAATAGAACACTCTGATAGACAAACACATACTCATTTTAATAGAACACTCTGATAGACAAACACATACTCATTTTAATAGAACACTCTGATAGACAAACACATACTCATTTTAATAGAACACTCTGATAGACAAACACATACTCATTTTAATAGAACACTCTGATAGACAAACACATACTCATTTTAATAGAACACTCTGATAGACAAACACATACTCATTTTAATAGAACACTCTGATAGACAAACACATACTCATTTTAATAGAACACTCTGATAGACAAACACATACTCATTTTAATAGAACACTCTGATAGACAAACACATACTCATTTTAATAGAACACTCTGATAGACAAACACATACTCATTTTAATAGAACACTCTGATAGACAAACACATACTCATTTTAATAGAACACTCTGATAGACAAACACATACTCATTTTAATAGAACACTCTGATAGACAAACACATACTCATTTTAATAGAACACTCTGATAGACAAACACATACTCATTTTAATAGAACACTCTGATAGACAAACACATACTCATTTTAATAGAACACTCTGATAGACAAACACATACTCATTTTAATAGAACACTCTGATAGACAAACACATACTCATTTTAATAGAACACTCTGATAGACAAACACATACTCATTTTAATAGAACACTCTGATAGACAAACACATACTCATTTTAATAGAACACTCTGATAGACAAACACATACTCATTTTAATAGAACACTCTGATAGACAAACACATACTCATTTTAATAGAACACTCTGATAGACAAACACATACTCATTTTAATAGAACACTCTGATAGACAAACACATACTCATTTTAATAGAACACTCTGATAGACAAACACATACTCATTTTAATAGAACACTCTGATAGACAAACACATACTCATTTTAATAGAACACTCTGATAGACAAACACATACTCATTTTAATAGAACACTCTGATAGACAAACACATACTCATTTTAATAGAACACTCTGATAGACAAACACATACTCATTTTAATAGAACACTCTGATAGACAAACACATACTCATTTTAATAGAACACTCTGATAGACAAACACATACTCATTTTAATAGAACACTCTGATAGACAAACACATACTCATTTTAATAGAACACTCTGATAGACAAACACATACTCATTTTAATAGAACACTCTGATAGACAAACACATACTCATTTTAATAGAACACTCTGATAGACAAACACATACTCATTTTAATAGAACACTCTGATAGACAAACACATACTCATTTTAATAGAACACTCTGATAGACAAACACATACTCATTTTAATAGAACACTCTGATAGACAAACACATACTCATTTTAATAGAACACTCTGATAGACAAACACATACTCATTTTAATAGAACACTCTGATAGACAAACACATACTCATTTTAATAGAACACTCTGATAGACAAACACATACTCATTTTAATAGAACACTCTGATAGACAAACACATACTCATTTTAATAGAACACTCTGATAGACAAACACATACTCATTTTAATAGAACACTCTGATAGACAAACACATACTCATTTTAATAGAACACTCTGATAGACAAACACATACTCATTTTAATAGAACACTCTGATAGACAAACACATACTCATTTTAATAGAACACTCTGATAGACAAACACATACTCATTTTAATAGAACACTCTGATAGACAAACACATACTCATTTTAATAGAACACTCTGATAGACAAACACATACTCATTTTAATAGAACACTCTGATAGACAAACACATACTCATTTTAATAGAACACTCTGATAGACAAACACATACTCATTTTAATAGAACACTCTGATAGACAAACACATACTCATTTTAATAGAACACTCTGATAGACAAACACATACTCATTTTAATAGAACACTCTGATAGACAAACACATACTCATTTTAATAGAACACTCTGATAGACAAACACATACTCATTTTAATAGAACACTCTGATAGACAAACACATACTCATTTTAATAGAACACTCTGATAGACAAACACATACTCATTTTAATAGAACACTCTGATAGACAAACACATACTCATTTTAATAGAACACTCTGATAGACAAACACATACTCATTTTAATAGAACACTCTGATAGACAAACACATACTCATTTTAATAGAACACTCTGATAGACAAACACATACTCATTTTAATAGAACACTCTGATAGACAAACACATACTCATTTTAATAGAACACTCTGATAGACAAACACATACTCATTTTAATAGAACACTCTGATAGACAAACACATACTCATTTTAATAGAACACTCTGATAGACAAACACATACTCATTTTAATAGAACACTCTGATAGACAAACACATACTCATTTTAATAGAACACTCTGATAGACAAACACATACTCATTTTAATAGAACACTCTGATAGACAAACACATACTCATTTTAATAGAACACTCTGATAGACAAACACATACTCATTTTAATAGAACACTCTGATAGACAAACACATACTCATTTTAATAGAACACTCTGATAGACAAACACATACTCATTTTAATAGAACACTCTGATAGACAAACACATACTCATTTTAATAGAACACTCTGATAGACAAACACATACTCATTTTAATAGAACACTCTGATAGACAAACACATACTCATTTTAATAGAACACTCTGATAGACAAACACATACTCATTTTAATAGAACACTCTGATAGACAAACACATACTCATTTTAATAGAACACTCTGATAGACAAACACATACTCATTTTAATAGAACACTCTGATAGACAAACACATACTCATTTTAATAGAACACTCTGATAGACAAACACATACTCATTTTAATAGAACACTCTGATAGACAAACACATACTCATTTTAATAGAACACTCTGATAGACAAACACATACTCATTTTAATAGAACACTCTGATAGACAAACACATACTCATTTTAATAGAACACTCTGATAGACAAACACATACTCATTTTAATAGAACACTCTGATAGACAAACACATACTCATTTTAATAGAACACTCTGATAGACAAACACATACTCATTTTAATAGAACACTCTGATAGACAAACACATACTCATTTTAATAGAACACTCTGATAGACAAACACATACTCATTTTAATAGAACACTCTGATAGACAAACACATACTCATTTTAATAGAACACTCTGATAGACAAACACATACTCATTTTAATAGAACACTCTGATAGACAAACACATACTCATTTTAATAGAACACTCTGATAGACAAACACATACTCATTTTAATAGAACACTCTGATAGACAAACACATACTCATTTTAATAGAACACTCTGATAGACAAACACATACTCATTTTAATAGAACACTCTGATAGACAAACACATACTCATTTTAATAGAACACTCTGATAGACAAACACATACTCATTTTAATAGAACACTCTGATAGACAAACACATACTCATTTTAATAGAACACTCTGATAGACAAACACATACTCATTTTAATAGAACACTCTGATAGACAAACACATACTCATTTTAATAGAACACTCTGATAGACAAACACATACTCATTTTAATAGAACACTCTGATAGACAAACACATACTCATTTTAATAGAACACTCTGATAGACAAACACATACTCATTTTAATAGAACACTCTGATAGACAAACACATACTCATTTTAATAGAACACTCTGATAGACAAACACATACTCATTTTAATAGAACACTCTGATAGACAAACACATACTCATTTTAATAGAACACTCTGATAGACAAACACATACTCATTTTAATAGAACACTCTGATAGACAAACACATACTCATTTTAATAGAACACTCTGATAGACAAACACATACTCATTTTAATAGAACACTCTGATAGACAAACACATACTCATTTTAATAGAACACTCTGATAGACAAACACATACTCATTTTAATAGAACACTCTGATAGACAAACACATACTCATTTTAATAGAACACTCTGATAGACAAACACATACTCATTTTAATAGAACACTCTGATAGACAAACACATACTCATTTTAATAGAACACTCTGATAGACAAACACATACTCATTTTAATAGAACACTCTGATAGACAAACACATACTCATTTTAATAGAACACTCTGATAGACAAACACATACTCATTTTAATAGAACACTCTGATAGACAAACACATACTCATTTTAATAGAACACTCTGATAGACAAACACATACTCATTTTAATAGAACACTCTGATAGACAAACACATACTCATTTTAATAGAACACTCTGATAGACAAACACATACTCATTTTAATAGAACACTCTGATAGACAAACACATACTCATTTTAATAGAACACTCTGATAGACAAACACATACTCATTTTAATAGAACACTCTGATAGACAAACACATACTCATTTTAATAGAACACTCTGATAGACAAACACATACTCATTTTAATAGAACACTCTGATAGACAAACACATACTCATTTTAATAGAACACTCTGATAGACAAACACATACTCATTTTAATAGAACACTCTGATAGACAAACACATACTCATTTTAATAGAACACTCTGATAGACAAACACATACTCATTTTAATAGAACACTCTGATAGACAAACACATACTCATTTTAATAGAACACTCTGATAGACAAACACATACTCATTTTAATAGAACACTCTGATAGACAAACACATACTCATTTTAATAGAACACTCTGATAGACAAACACATACTCATTTTAATAGAACACTCTGATAGACAAACACATACTCATTTTAATAGAACACTCTGATAGACAAACACATACTCATTTTAATAGAACACTCTGATAGACAAACACATACTCATTTTAATAGAACACTCTGATAGACAAACACATACTCATTTTAATAGAACACTCTGATAGACAAACACATACTCATTTTAATAGAACACTCTGATAGACAAACACATACTCATTTTAATAGAACACTCTGATAGACAAACACATACTCATTTTAATAGAACACTCTGATAGACAAACACATACTCATTTTAATAGAACACTCTGATAGACAAACACATACTCATTTTAATAGAACACTCTGATAGACAAACACATACTCATTTTAATAGAACACTCTGATAGACAAACACATACTCATTTTAATAGAACACTCTGATAGACAAACACATACTCATTTTAATAGAACACTCTGATAGACAAACACATACTCATTTTAATAGAACACTCTGATAGACAAACACATACTCATTTTAATAGAACACTCTGATAGACAAACACATACTCATTTTAATAGAACACTCTGATAGACAAACACATACTCATTTTAATAGAACACTCTGATAGACAAACACATACTCATTTTAATAGAACACTCTGATAGACAAACACATACTCATTTTAATAGAACACTCTGATAGACAAACACATACTCATTTTAATAGAACACTCTGATAGACAAACACATACTCATTTTAATAGAACACTCTGATAGACAAACACATACTCATTTTAATAGAACACTCTGATAGACAAACACATACTCATTTTAATAGAACACTCTGATAGACAAACACATACTCATTTTAATAGAACACTCTGATAGACAAACACATACTCATTTTAATAGAACACTCTGATAGACAAACACATACTCATTTTAATAGAACACTCTGATAGACAAACACATACTCATTTTAATAGAACACTCTGATAGACAAACACATACTCATTTTAATAGAACACTCTGATAGACAAACACATACTCATTTTAATAGAACACTCTGATAGACAAACACATACTCATTTTAATAGAACACTCTGATAGACAAACACATACTCATTTTAATAGAACACTCTGATAGACAAACACATACTCATTTTAATAGAACACTCTGATAGACAAACACATACTCATTTTAATAGAACACTCTGATAGACAAACACATACTCATTTTAATAGAACACTCTGATAGACAAACACATACTCATTTTAATAGAACACTCTGATAGACAAACACATACTCATTTTAATAGAACACTCTGATAGACAAACACATACTCATTTTAATAGAACACTCTGATAGACAAACACATACTCATTTTAATAGAACACTCTGATAGACAAACACATACTCATTTTAATAGAACACTCTGATAGACAAACACATACTCATTTTAATAGAACACTCTGATAGACAAACACATACTCATTTTAATAGAACACTCTGATAGACAAACACATACTCATTTTAATAGAACACTCTGATAGACAAACACATACTCATTTTAATAGAACACTCTGATAGACAAACACATACTCATTTTAATAGAACACTCTGATAGACAAACACATACTCATTTTAATAGAACACTCTGATAGACAAACACATACTCATTTTAATAGAACACTCTGATAGACAAACACATACTCATTTTAATAGAACACTCTGATAGACAAACACATACTCATTTTAATAGAACACTCTGATAGACAAACACATACTCATTTTAATAGAACACTCTGATAGACAAACACATACTCATTTTAATAGAACACTCTGATAGACAAACACATACTCATTTTAATAGAACACTCTGATAGACAAACACATACTCATTTTAATAGAACACTCTGATAGACAAACACATACTCATTTTAATAGAACACTCTGATAGACAAACACATACTCATTTTAATAGAACACTCTGATAGACAAACACATACTCATTTTAATAGAACACTCTGATAGACAAACACATACTCATTTTAATAGAACACTCTGATAGACAAACACATACTCATTTTAATAGAACACTCTGATAGACAAACACATACTCATTTTAATAGAACACTCTGATAGACAAACACATACTCATTTTAATAGAACACTCTGATAGACAAACACATACTCATTTTAATAGAACACTCTGATAGACAAACACATACTCATTTTAATAGAACACTCTGATAGACAAACACATACTCATTTTAATAGAACACTCTGATAGACAAACACATACTCATTTTAATAGAACACTCTGATAGACAAACACATACTCATTTTAATAGAACACTCTGATAGACAAACACATACTCATTTTAATAGAACACTCTGATAGACAAACACATACTCATTTTAATAGAACACTCTGATAGACAAACACATACTCATTTTAATAGAACACTCTGATAGACAAACACATACTCATTTTAATAGAACACTCTGATAGACAAACACATACTCATTTTAATAGAACACTCTGATAGACAAACACATACTCATTTTAATAGAACACTCTGATAGACAAACACATACTCATTTTAATAGAACACTCTGATAGACAAACACATACTCATTTTAATAGAACACTCTGATAGACAAACACATACTCATTTTAATAGAACACTCTGATAGACAAACACATACTCATTTTAATAGAACACTCTGATAGACAAACACATACTCATTTTAATAGAACACTCTGATAGACAAACACATACTCATTTTAATAGAACACTCTGATAGACAAACACATACTCATTTTAATAGAACACTCTGATAGACAAACACATACTCATTTTAATAGAACACTCTGATAGACAAACACATACTCATTTTAATAGAACACTCTGATAGACAAACACATACTCATTTTAATAGAACACTCTGATAGACAAACACATACTCATTTTAATAGAACACTCTGATAGACAAACACATACTCATTTTAATAGAACACTCTGATAGACAAACACATACTCATTTTAATAGAACACTCTGATAGACAAACACATACTCATTTTAATAGAACACTCTGATAGACAAACACATACTCATTTTAATAGAACACTCTGATAGACAAACACATACTCATTTTAATAGAACACTCTGATAGACAAACACATACTCATTTTAATAGAACACTCTGATAGACAAACACATACTCATTTTAATAGAACACTCTGATAGACAAACACATACTCATTTTAATAGAACACTCTGATAGACAAACACATACTCATTTTAATAGAACACTCTGATAGACAAACACATACTCATTTTAATAGAACACTCTGATAGACAAACACATACTCATTTTAATAGAACACTCTGATAGACAAACACATACTCATTTTAATAGAACACTCTGATAGACAAACACATACTCATTTTAATAGAACACTCTGATAGACAAACACACACTCATTTTAATAGAACACTCTGATAGACATAGAGATAAATTAACGTTTCTTGCTCCATGTATACAATATCTTGTTCTTTCCTTCTGACATGGGTTGTCAAATAAACCATACAATATCTTGTTCTTTCCTTCTGGCATGGGTTGTCAAATAAAACATACAAATCAACACATTAACAAGACTCAGACTATTATAAAATGCAAGTTTATACACAAAAACGTTATATCTATATTGCATTTATTCTCAAAAGAACAAGATTTTTCTGGCCACATCCAGTTCATCTCTTTTATCTGATTCCTAGTTTATACTTTATAGCTTCTCATCTCAGTGGCTATTTGTGTTGTTTTACCAGTCTCATACATCGTGTGTACATTCCATGCTCCAATGACGGTGGTGGTCCTGGTAGAGATGATGGACGTGGCCAAATAGCTTCAAGTTTCTGACTTTCACTGCTTGGCGTCATACATTTCTATGTATAAATAATAGCTTCAAGTTTCTGGCTTTCACTGCTTGGCGTCATACATTTCTATGTATAAATAATAGCTTCAAGTTTCTAACGTTCACAGCTTGGCGTCATACATTTCTATGTATAAATAATAGCTTCAAGTTTCTGACTTTCACTGCTTGGCGTCATACATTTCTATGCATGAATAATAGCTTCAAGTTTCTGGCTTTCACCGCTTTGCGTCATACATTGCTATGTATAAATAATAGCTTCAAGTTTCTAGCTTTCATTGCTTGGCCTCATACATTTCTATGTATAAATGATAGTTTCAATATTCTGACTTTCACTGTTTGGTGTCATACATTCCATATGTATGAATAATAGCTTCATGTTTCTGGCTTTCATTGCTTGGCCTCATACATTTCTATGTATAAATGATAGTTTCAATATTCTTACTTTCACTGTTTGGTGTCATACATTCCATATCTATGAATAATAGCTTCATGTTTCTGGCTTTCACTGCATCTACTTAGTAGCATATAACTTCATCGGCTTTTTAAAATCAATGTCTATGCTCTGAGCAAGAACACACCATCTATTTTCAACATCTGTCAAGTTCGAGGGTATTGTTGACTCACACGACTTGAACTCAATAAATCAGAACACCATTCGATGAATCTATCTTTTAATTGAAACAGGAATCCTCCAATACATAATAAACAACAATGTCCTTTCATCCCCTACCAAACCGTCCATCTAGCCTATCTTCTATTTACGTCATATCTCCCCACACTACGTCACCCCAAGAATGTCTCAACAATAGTGCGCACCAGTGCAACATTCTAACATTAACATTCCCAAAACGGGAAAACCCTATTAGACTATAATATTTCCCTGACATATCCCCCCTCTTCACTTTAGATTTAACTCACGGAGTTAAATCTAAACACTAAAATTTATAGCAACTCAAAAATACATTATCATCAAAGCATAATCAGAGTCATCAGCACAAACACATCATAATCATCATAGAAATACAATAAGTATGTCTTATTTATTTACATCAATAAATACACAGCCAAAAATAATTTATACAACAAAAATCATAGTCATTGTTTTTGATGGAGGTATATTACGTTTGTCCCCCATCCTAAACAACAAACGACCCTGGTTACCGTTATACAGATCAGTTCAGATTTGTTTAACCATAGAGACCTGATCACCACAAACTCTTACATTGTTTTGGCTAATCCTATTATAAATGACCCACTAGATAAAATGAAACCTGCCAGGCAAACCCATAAAAATTACCATAAAAAATCTAATAACACTAATAATCAAAACACTCTCAAGACACTAATAATTAATTTCCAAAGTATTAAAAATAAAATTCCAGATTTAGAGCTACTTATAAAAACTGAAGAACCAGACATAATTGCTTGCTCTGAAACTTGGCTGAACCCCAACATATATAACTCAGAAATATTTAACAACAATTATAATATTTTTAGAAAAGATAGACCAGACAATTATGGAGGAGTGCTGCTTGCAATCAAATCAAATATCATAGCTGAAGAAATTACTACACAATCTAATTCTAATATAGAGTCTGTTTTTTTGTAAAATAGTTACACCAAACTCAACACCACTTATTGTAGGCAGTATATATAGACCACCGAAAACCAACCTAGAATACATGAAAAATCTTTGTAGTCAATTAAACTTCATTAAAGAAATTCATAAAAACTCTGCAATTTGGATTATGGGGGACTTCAACCTTCCAGATATAAATTGGAAAAACTATACAACTGATAACCATCAAACAAATAAAGATATTAACGAACACTTTATAAACACTATAAACAACTTAAACCTAGAACAAATAGTAAAAAAAACAACAAGGAAAAATAAAACACTAGATTTATTCCTAACCAATAGACCAGGACTAGTGTTAGACTATAAAATAATTCCTGGACTGTCTGACCATGATATTGTTAGGGACACCAATACAATAAAAACTAAAATTAATAAGATACCTAGAAGAATAATATATCTTTGGAATAAATGTAATTCCATAAAACTACACCAATCAGCGGCTAACTTTCAACAAAATTTCCTATTTAAATTTAATACAAATAGCCCTGTAGAAGAAATTTGGAAAGATATAAAAACAAATCTAAAAACTATTATGGATGAGAATGTTCCAACAAAATTAACATCAAATAAAATTAACAAATGCTGGTTCAATTTTAAATTAAAAAAGCTATGCAAACAAAAAGAGAACTTATTTAAGAAATTTAAGGCTACCAATTCAAAAAGGATACACAAAAAGTACTTAAAGATTAAACACTTGACACAAAAACTTAGTCGAAACCTCCAAAATGAATATATAAACAATTTAATTTCTAAAGATAACAATAAAAACTTATGGTCCTTTATCAAATCTAAAAAATGGAACCTACAGGAATAGCCACACTAAAAGGCTCAAATGATAAAACCTATAATGATAATGAGACTAAAGCTAATATCCTTAACACATACTTTGCATCATCATTCTCTGCCTCAGGCGACAAGGAAGTTTTAATAAATTTAAATAAAATGGAAGAAATAGACAACATAACTGTAGACGAGATAGGTATACATTCACTCCTAAAAAACTTAAAAATAAACAAAGCCACTGGCCCAGATGAATTGCCTGCAAGGTTATTAAAAGAACTAAGCAATGAACTGTCCCCAATCCTTGTAGTTCTTTTTCAAGCCTCTCTAAACCAGGGTAAAGTGCCCCAGGATTGGAAATTAGCAAACGTAACTCCACTCTTTAAGAAAGGTGATAAATCAGACCCTGGTAATTACAGACCTGTATCACTTACTAGTATCACCTGTAAATTGCTAGAACACATAATATATAGTAAAATAATTAGCCACCTAGACAAATATAATGCCCTATGCCCACATCAACACGGCTTTAGAAAAAACAGATCATGTGAAACACAATTAATAGGTTTAATAGATGAATTATCAAAAGGCTTAGACAATAATGATCAAATAGACACAATATTACTTGACTTCTCAAAAGCATTTGACAAAGTTCACCACCTTAGTTTACTTAAAAAACTTAACTACTTTGGAATCTCAGGTCCCTTACATCACTGGATCCAAGACTTCCTTTTGGGCAGGGAGCAAACTGTAATAATTAATGGATCTAAATCTGCACCAATAAAGGTTAACTCAGGAGTTCCACAAGGAACTGTGCTAGGTCCCTTACTCTTTTTGATCTATATAAATGATTTACCCAACAACATCTCAATAGGTACAAAAGTTAGGTTATTTGCTGATGATTGTATAATCTATAGAACAATTAAATCAGAGCAAGATAGCAAAATTTTACAAAAAGACTTAGATGAATTGATAAAATGGGAAACTAACTGGAGTATGTCTTTCCACCCAGAAAAGTGTCAACTGTTAAGAGTAACAAAGAAAAAGAAACAAATAAATTCAAAATATTACATTCATGGAAAAGAACTGACCCAAACTAAAGATGCAAAATACTTAGGAGTCTTAATAAATGAGAAACTATCATGGAATCCCCATGTCAATGAAGTTATTAAAAAATCAAACAAAACCTTAGGCTTTATAAAAAGAAACTTTAACAAATGTAATAGAGATATAAAACTAAAATGCTACCTCACTTTGGTGAGACCTGTACTAGAATATGCATCTTCTGTATGGGACCCATCCACCAAAGAAAACATTGATAAACTAGAACAAATTCAAAAAAGAGCTGCCAGATTCATTACTGGAGAATATTCAAAACTGACAAGAATAACACCATTAGTTAAATCATTAAACCTTGAAACACTAGAGGATAGAAGAACCAAGAGCAAAGTAGTAATCATACATAAAGCAATTAATTCTAATTTAGAAATACAACACAAAGATAACTTAATACAACCCTCAGATAGACATAAGGATAAAAACACCTTTCTTATTCCGTATGCAAGAACAAACACATACAAATTTTCATTCTTCCCGTCCGGAATTCGGGCGTGGAATGGGTTGCCTGAAGAATCCAGGAAAACCAACACTTTATCAACGTTTAAATCTCTAATAAAAATGCAGGACTAGACACAAACCATAGATAAGCGTAGGACGCAATAATCTTCTGTATAGAAGGAGCGTCTGTAAACAGATAAGATAAGATAAGATAAGATAAGACTGATCTGTACTAACTCAAGCCTAGACGGCATTTCCCACACGGCAATAACTATACCGCCACTGTCAATCTCACCCTGACCACCTTTGGACTATACTTTTTAAATCCCTTATATTAACTTCGCGGCCGTCTCTGTCTGTCTCTCTGTCGTCATCTCATCATCTCATGGATGGGCGGAAAAACAAAAGTCGAAAATGACCCACTTCTTGTGATCCGATCGAGCTGAAATTGGGCACACGGACCCGTCTGACCTAACAATGCATCGTATCACAATTTCAGATCGATCGAACGTACCGTAATTAAATTAAAGCTTTTTTAGTTTATCCTTATATGACGTATGTAATTCAAATTCACGCTTTGTTATTGTTTTTTTCCCACGTGAAAGTTTGAGTAGACGCGTTGAGGCGACCCGTCGAAGCAACGGGGCGCTTTTGTTTACATTTTACGTGTCACTCTGAGCTCGGTCAAGCGAATCGGTGACCAGACTTTTCCCCTCTCACCCTCCACCCCAGGGTTATGAAGCAAACTTGAGTTAAGACAGATTCAGTCTGTAAATGTTTGAAAATAATCAATACTGTTAGTTATGTCTCATATATAAGGGATTTATAGTCAAAAACTTTGTTTTTACGGGTTTGTTTTATTACTATTCTTATATTAGCTTGCTTTGTAAGTTTAAACCGTCCCACTATTTGTTTATAATTTTTTCACGTGTCAGTTCACGCGTTGACGCCGACCGTCACTGTTCACACCCCCTACCGTCCCTGCGCCAAGGGGAGATAAAAACCAGGGAGATAATTCTGTTTCAGTCTGTAAATGTCGCGTTTAAACATAATCACTACTTTTAGTTATGTCTCATATATAAGGGATTTATAGTCAAAAGGTAAGCTGGCTTTGCACTTACTGTAAAATGCGTAGACTAAAAAGTAGAAAATTAGTGCATTTTTAATATAAGACTAGTTTTTAAAAAGTGTTTTTAAGGTTAATTATTTATTGACCACTAAAGTTCCCGGTTGTGGCTTTTAATATCTCATCTTCACCCACACGAATCAATGTTTTCACTGCGACCCCAACTAACAATAAAAGCATTGGTCGTAAGGGACCAGCAGGCCTGTTATCTGTCTTTTGGTCTTCGTAACTGGACCGAATCCTAACCATGTCCCGTGAGTTTTTGTTTGTCGTGGTCTTATGATTTCTGGCCCGTCCTGACCCCACAGTGTCAATGTCAATGTCCTTGTGTAACTCCGTGTTTGGTCTGTTGTGTTTTTGGAGGTCATAAGCGTCACCTTTGTCTAGCAACTCAAAACAATGTTCCGATCAGCACACATATTTTTGCGTGAACCCACTGCATCGGTTCTCCTTAATTTCCTTATTTTCATCTTTGAGGGCTATCACTTTTTCTGCACCCTGTGCAGTATCTCTATTATTATCTACATTGTATTCAACAAATGTAATTGTCCCCATCTCTGTGGCTCCAATCAGTTTGGCCTTTTCCTCATTAACTTCTATTTCATCTGTAACCTTCTGGTTTGCATCAATTTTTGTCTCCGAGGCTACTATTGCTATTGTAATCAATTGGCATTCAGTGTCCTTCACATCATCTTTAATATCTGGGTCAATATATTTTTCGTTGTCAACTTGATGATTTTCAACTCTATTTTTTTTTCTTCTCAATTAACACTTCTTTGTTCTCATTTTCATAAGGTTTTTCAACAATTTTCTCAAACGTCTTGGACCTTGTATGCACCCTCACTGTCACGTCTGTATCATTCTCTGTTAATCTCTGCATTAATTTAGTCATGTTTTCTTCTTTTTCTACAATTATTCGCCATAATTCAGTTTCGTCTTCTTTGTTACGTGCTACGTTTAGTGTTAACTGATTATTTTCCTCCTCTTTATGAGTCAGTCTTTCTTTCATATCTGCGTTTTCAAACTCTATTTCCTTTAGATCCCTCTGTAATTTCTCCAAAAGTTCATCTTTATTAGCCACTGTCATCTTCAGCTCTGTTGTCTTGTGGTTTTCCACGTTTAGGTTTAACTCACTCTCTGTTATTTTTTCATCTTTGACCATGAATATTTTTATTAAGCTAGAATACACTTTATCCATTTCGTTAATTTTCTTTTTCAAGTTCTTGGACTCAACTTCCGCTTCATTTAGTTCTATTGTGTGTTCCCTCTTTAATTGTTTTAATAGCTCATCTTTGTTTGCTAAAGTCCTACTCAGATCTGCTGTGTTGTTGTGAGTAATCATTAGGTTTCTCTCCATTTCTACCATTTTTTCATCTTTAACCTTGACTATTTGTATCAAACTAGAAAACTCATTTTCCATTTCAGCATTTTTCATTTTCAAGTTCATGGACTCTACTTCAGCTTCTTTTAGTTTCATTTTGTTCTCCCTCTTCAATTGTTCTAATAGTTCGTCCCTCTCAGTTAAGGCCTTACTCAGATCTGCTGTGTATTTGTTTGTAATCATTAGATTCCTATCCATTTCTGCCAGTTTATCATCTGTATCCTCCATCGTTTTGAGCTAGCTTGATTTTTTCTTTATCATTTTGAGTTAATAGGCCATGCATTTGGACAATTTTCATTTTTAATTCCCATTTCTCAACTTCAGTTTCCTCTAGTTTTGTTTTGTTCTCCCTGCCTTCCTCTTCCAGCTCTGTTAGTTTACTTTGATCTTTGCAGAGTGTTGACTCCAGTTCATTTATTTTTTCTTTGTGTTCCGCTAGTTCCCTTTCTTTACCGAACAGCTCAATTTTTAGAGCGCCAGTGATGTTAAGACTGTCCGCCAGGTCGCTGTATAACTCATCTATTTCTTTTTTATTCTGGACATTACGGTTTTTAAGGAACCTAATTTCCTTTTCTAATTGTTCAGATTCTTCAACTTTCTTTATATAATGTACGATTTTCTCTTTAGCTGCTACCATTGGTTCTCTTATTACTTTATTATTTGGTCTTCTGTTCCTAGACAAATTTTCACGAAACTCACTAACTGTATAAATTTTTTGACCACCCTTGATCATATTTTCTTTTTTATACTTCATGATACCGACCGGTTTCTTGAGATTGTCGTATCTATAATACTTGAACTGGCCAGCTGACGGTTCCGCCACCCTATAAACTTCGTATAATACTTGAACTGGCCAGCTGACGGTTCCGCCACCCTATAAACTTCGTATAATACTTGAATTGTCCAGCTGACGGTTCCGCCACCCTATAAACTTCGTATAATACTTGAACTGGCCAGCTGACGGTTCCGCCACCATATAAACTTTGTATAATACTTGAACTAGCCAGCTGACGGTTCCGCCACCCTATAAACTTCGTATAATACTTGAACTGTCCAGCTGACGGTTCCGCCACCCTATAAACTTCGTATAATACTTGAAGTGGCCAGCTGACGGTTCCGCCACCCTATAAACTTCGTATAATACTTGAACTGGCCAGCTGACGGTTCCGCCACTCTATAAACTTCGTATAATACTTGAACTGGCCAGCTGACGGTTCCGCCACCCTATAACCTTCGTATAATACTTGAACTGTCCAGCTGACGGTTCCGCCACCCTATAACCTTCGTATAATACTTGAACTGTCCAGCTGACGGTTCCGCCACCCTATAAACTTCGTATAATACTTGAACTGGCCAGCTGATGGTTCCGCCACCCTATAAACTTCGTATAATACTTGAACTGGCCAGCTGATGGTTCCGCCACCCTATAAACTTTGTATAATACTTGAACTGGCCAGCTAATGGTTCCGCCACCCTATAGAATTCTTATAATACTTGAACTGGCCAGCTGACGGTTCCACCACCCTATAAAATTCTTATAATACTTGAACTTGCCAGCTGACGGTTCCGCCACCCTATAAACTTCGTATAATACTTGAACTGGCCAGCTGATGGTTCCGCCACCCTATAAACTTCTTATAATACTTGAACTGGCCAGCTGACGGTTCCGCCCCCCTATAAACTTCGTATAATACTTGAACTGGCCAGCTGATGGTTCCGACACCCTATAAACTTCGTATAATACTTGAACTGGCCAGCTGACGGTTCCGCCACCCTATAAACTTCGTATAATACTTGAACTGACCAGCTGACGGTCCGCCACCCTATAAACTTCTTCCGTTAAGTACTGATCTTCACAGTATATACTTGCTATCCCATATAATTAGTCCTGATGGTTACTATCGTCACAGTCATGGTCTTCTGTCTCCTCTATAGCCCTTCGCTGTCTTTTTGCTTCTAAGTCTGCTTGTCTCTTCTCATATTTTCTCTGTTTCCTTTCATCTTTTTTCTGTCGCTGTCTCTGTCTCTCTTCGTTTTGACTCAGTGATTCTTCTTAATCTTTTCGCCATTTTAACCGTACTTCAAGTTTGTTTTCCCACCATCTATCTTTCTTGCCCGCCATTATTTTATCTGTCACTTATATAATAATAATCATCGTATTTTTAAATATCCTATATAACAACTTACGTAACTTGCCTGGTCTAATGAATAATCACCATCCAAGTGACCATAAGATTAAAAATAATAAACAATGACAATGTCACTATTCTCAAGAGTTGTTATATCAAACACTGCTAATAATCCACAATGTTTGATCTTTGGTGTCTGGAAAGCAACCCTTTAAGTACGTTCACAATGAATTGTTCTCTGCGTGGCACGATGTTCTGGTAGTCGTTGTCGATCTTTAGGCAGATACCAGATCATAAAGTGAGTAAACAGGTCAATGACTCACTGGATGATGATAGTCCAGTTCATGGACAATAATGGGCCCAGACAGCACAGACCTACGTTGTGATGATCACCAGGAACAGCAACTCGACAGCACACGGGATGTGAATAGGCCAGGCATACGTTGTGATTATCAACGGTAACAGCAAATCGACAGCACGCTTGACGTGAACAGCACACGCCCACGTTACGATGATCAACGGGAACAGCAAATTGATAGCACACTGTACGTGGACAGCACAGGCCCACGTCGCGATGATCAAAGGGAACTTCAACCCGACAGCACACTGGACGTGAACAGCACAGGCCCACTTCGCGATGACCCACGGGAACAGCAATCCGACAACACACGGGATGTGAACAGCACAGGACCACGTCACGATGATCAACGGGAACAGCATCCCAACAGCTCACTTGACGTGAACAGCACGCTATTCACCGAGCAAGGTAGAGCGAATTAAAAATCTGAAAGCCTCAATGAAAGCGTTTGCCATAAATCCTGACACGTGGGAACGAGCTGCAATGGACCGATCCACCTGGCGCTCTTCCATCCACGAAGGTGCCAGGTCATGTGAGGCAAACCGGATTACCGCCGCAGAAAAGAAGAGGCAAGCCCGAAAGGCCCATGCTGTCAACCCTCCAGGAGATGTCGCACTCGCCCCCTGTCCCTTCTGTTCCCGAACCTTTCGTGCAAGAATCGGCCTAATCAGCCATCTGCGCACGCACAGAAAACCCTCGGATGACTAGAGTGGTCCTCGTCGTATCGACGGACGAACGAACATAACAGAGCGAATTATAACACCAGCATTATCAAAATCATTTTGAGAAGTAAGAGACCATCATACACATCTCACTCATCAAAACGTCTTGTCTCTTAATACACTGACTTGCTTTGAATCGAGTCCCTCTGTTCTGGATGTGTGATGTTGACTCTGAACTTGAGTTCCTTGTTACCTCGGTCAACAAATTATCCCGTAACGTAGCCCCCAATGTCGAGTTCTAGGTTATTGTTGACTCACAAGGCTTGAACTCAATACATCAGAACACCATTAGATGAATCTATCTTTTAATGAAATTGGAATCCTCCAATACATAATAAACAACACTGTCCTTTCATCCCCTACCAAACCGTCCCTCTAGCCTATCTTCTATTTACGTCATATCTCCCCACACTACGTCACACCAAGAATGTCTCAACAATAATGCGCACCGGCGCAACATTCTAAAATTAACATTCCCAAAACGTGAAAACCCCATTAGACTATAATATTTCCCTGACAACATAATTTTTCGTCTTGACAGAAAAACAATAATCAAACCAAATATATATGTAATGTGAGTCGTGGTCCAGTCACATAAGCCAGTCTTAGACAAACCTGATATAAAAAACATAAACATAAAACAATCTGTTCAATTGAAAATGTATTGATTTGGTTCCTTTCACTCCGGTTACTTTTAAAGAAATTAAGGGGCCTTCCTTAAATGACGTCACGCAATTTTGACATAATTTTTTTACCCCCTCCCTCACCTCGTCACGCGTTGTCACAAAAAATAATACGTCACAAAGCTTTAACACCCACCCCCCACTAAAATAAACACAACAGATGCCTTATTTTCCATTTGAAAATGAGTATGTTTCAAATCACTTTTTTCATTTAAGTATTTATTTAGTGTATGTCTACATTGTAATATGGTAGAGTAAGTTACCGCCTCGCGAACGCTATGTCGTAGCGAACACTATTTCATAAAGCGTTCTCTGTATTTTAAATCCCTTATATTAACTTCGCGGCCGGTCATCTCTGTCGTCATCTCATCATCTCATGGGCGGGCGGGCGGAAAAATAAAAGTCGAAAATGACCCACTTTTAGTAATCCGATCGAGCTGAAATTTGGCACACTGACCCGTCTCACCTAGCAATGCATCGTATTAAAATTTTAGATCGATCGATTGTACCGTATTTAAATTAATGCATTTTTAGTTTTTCCTTATATAACGTATGTAATTCAAATTCACGGTTTGTTATTGTCTTTTTCCCCACGTGAAAGTTTGAGTTGACGCTTTGAGGCGACCCATAGAAGAACCGGGGTGCTTTTGTTTACATTTTACGTGTCGCGCTGAGCTCGGTCAAGCAAATCGGTGACCAGACTTTTCCCCTCTCCCCCTCCCACCCACCCCTCCCCCCTCCCCGACGGTTATGAAGCAAAGTTGAGTTAAGACAGATTCAGTCTGTAAATGCTTGTCGCGTTTAAAAATAATCAATACTGTTAGTTATGTCTCATATATAAGGGATTTATAGTCAAAAACTTTGTTTTTACGGGTTTGTTTTATTATTTTCCATCTAACATGAAAACGAACACCCGTAAGTCGAAAGTAGTTCTGTTTTCAATATCATTTTATCGTTTCGTTTGCCGGGACGGACTATTTTGTGAGTAAATGTGTGTCAACATTTTGATACTTGCGCCATGCATGCTGTCAGCGTCCCTAGGAAGAACGAAGTTGATTTACGGGTTAAGACTACTTTTCCTGTTCACTTTGGAAAACACACGTGTTTGGTATTGCATCATCACTTACAAATAGATCAGTACTTTACAATCCTTTTTAATAGCAGTGTTCGTTTCGAAGGGGTGTTCGCGACGAAGTAAGTTTAAAGTTGGATTTTACTTCGTACCGAACACTTTTATTTTGCAGAACAATTAATTTAGTTAAATAAGCGTCTAGCTCTTGGCCTCTAGTGTTATTTGAAAATAGTAGTGTTCGTTTTGAGGGCATGTTCGCGTTGAAGTATATTTGTTTTATTGTAGGATATTACTTCGTTGCGAACACTTTTTCATGTAGGAAAATTAAGCTAAACCACCTGCACGGCATAAATGACAACAAATTGATTGAGTCCCAACGATAGCCAAGCAATCATCGAGGCACAAAACATAGATTCCGACACAGCAGCAACCACTGAAACACAGCCAATTGAATCTTACACAGAAACAACCACTGAGACACAGCCAATCGAATCTTACACACAGGCACTCATTGAGACACAACCGATTGCGAATGAAACACAAGTAGTCATAGAGACCCAGCCCATTATACAGGAAAACAGCCCATTTGAGAATGAAAATAAGTCTATCATTTACAAATCTTCCCAACCAGAATCATTACCTGCATCATCACCACCAAAGTCCAATTTGTCTGCTGCACAACTTAAAGCACTCCATGACTATTCAAACTTTTTATATGATAAAATGGGTCGCAACCAATTTAACAAAAAAATTGTGTCAACTGACAATGACAAGTTCTACTGCAGGAGACAAACTTAGCAAAGAGGAAGAAGAGAACAAGTTTCAAGCCTTAGCTGTGGGGCTAATAGAAACGTGTAGTCTAGAAGAACCCAAAAACTGCACAGTCAAAGCTAACTTGACAGTAGATGACATTTCAAAGCTGCCTGCTTTTGTTAGTAGGAATAAAAACAAAAAGAAACAGCAAATGCTTCAACCATGCCAAACTTGTTCAGTGGAGAAGAGTTTAGAGAAGCATTAAAAAAAGAAAACTACAGACAAAGAAGAAATAGAAAAAAATAAACTGAAAAGAAAGATCGAGAGGGAAGAAAGCAAAAAGAGAAAGGATGCAAAAAAGAGGCTACAAAAAGGAAAAGAGAGCAAGAAATGGAAGAAAAAAGACGCAAGAAAGAAGAAGAGATGATTAAAAAATGAAAATAGTGGAGTCCAAGAAAGTAAAGTAGTATCCAGTAATAGATATATCTGATAGCAGCAGTGAGGACTCACAGTTGGTTCAAACAATGGAGCTTGACATGGCTGCAGATGACGATACTTTAGATATAGAAGAGGATATCTTATTGGCAGGAATGTGTCACGGGTACAAAACAGGGGGAGGGACAGAGGTTTGGGTCCAATGTGATGTGTGTGATGGCTGGTGGCATGCACAGTGCACGCAAAATTCTTTGAAACAAGGCACTTTTGTGTGCACTGTTTGCTCCCCTGACCAGCGACTGTAGAATATGTTATTTTATATTTTATGTTATTGTATTTCTAAACGTATTTCATATTGTACCATATTTCAAAACCTATATTGTAATTAGAGGCTAGGCTATAGATCTACCAGGGACGCGGTGGTTGAGTGGCAGCGCACTGGACTGTCGTACCGATGGTCACGGGTTCGAATCCGTGTGAAGGCAAGGGTTTGTTCCCGGGGCCTAGGGCGTCCCTGAGTCACCCCGCTCCGAATGGGTACCTAACACTACATGTAGTTAGGCGGCTGGGTAATGCGTGGAACCCACAAAGCCGTGGCCTGTGAATGCTGCATCACTTGCCAACAGATCATCTGTCATGGTCTGTGGACGCAACTATCTTCTGCATAGAAGGAGCGTCTGTATAGATAAGATACTTGTATTATTTTGTATATATAAAATCTGGTAATGACTGTATACTATGTTGTGCTTTGTTTCTGTGTGCCTTTTTTAATGTACAGACCTAAGTTATTCGGGATCTAATTTCTTTAATAAACGTTTATTACATTATTATTGACATCTCCAGTGTTATTTTTTGACTCCATTAACTAAAAATTGATTCTTTGGTGATTTTGGTTATGTGTCTGCTTTGAGGTAAAAGTGTCTGCTTTGAAGTAAATTAAGCAAAATAGTGTTCGGCAGGCGGTAGCTAACTGGGTCAGCTAAAATTGGACTTTACACTCTAACCCCGCGTAGTAATACAAGAATGCTGTCTCATTATAGTAGCCTTGTTGTCATACTACTTGTAGGTACTTTCGTTTTTACCCTGTGTCGAACGGTTTAGAAGCTAGGTCATGAAAGCCAAAAATGGTGCTATTTTTAGCGTATGGCGTTCGCCAGGCGGTAAATTACTCTAATACGCGTGAAGCTATGTAAAACTGTATTAAATAAACTTTAAGCCAGTGATTCTCAAACTTTTTCGTATTAGACGACCGGCATGTACCGTTGCATTCTTTTCCCCGTTTTTTCGTGATTTTCCCTGTACTGACGTGATAGCAAAATGAGCCCCTACATGGCTTAAAGCCCTACAAGATTAAGTATGAATTCGGCTTGTTTTGAATAATTGTGTTTTTTTTAAATTTGTGTGCCAAGGCATAGCAAGACAGCTAAAGAACAATGCAGCGGTAATGCCAAAAACATTTGATGTGAGTATCCTTCGCGATTGAGCTCGCGAATGTGTCTATTGATATTACAAAGGTCATTTTATTGTTGATAGACCTAGAATATATATATATACAGGATATATAATATATCTTAATTAAAATCAATATACATAACTTGCAATATATGTCTCGTCTTTTATATAGCTAATATAATGAAAAAATACATTAAGGCCCATTCGGTTCAAGATGTGCATTTTGAAAACCTGTTCATTTAAATTCAGTTTCCTCATGGATATATTTCTCAAGATCGTTAAAAACTGAGTTGACAATAATATCTTAGAGTATACAAAAAAAAGACATTTGGGGCCCCCGGCCCTGAACAATTGGACATTAGAAGTGCAGTGCCCTTTGTTATTTTAATATGGGCTACCAAGTTTTTATATACAAAGTTTGGTTAAGATCCAATCATTTACTCAGTAGCTAACGCATAAACTAATTTTATATAGCTCATTTAAGCAAAAAACTACATAAAGGGCCCCAGGGCCTAATTAGTGCAAGATATCAAGTTCAAAACACCTATTTATTTCAATCAATTTTATAGTGGATATATTTATCTATATTTCTCAAGATCTTTAATTATTGAATTGGGAATAAAATCTTAAACGTTTATGAAAAAAGACATTTTGGGCCCCCAGCCCGAAAAAATGATCATTAGGAAATTAGTGATCTATAGTATTTTAATATAGGCTATCAAGTTGTTATGTACCAAGTTTGGTCAAGATCCATTCATTTTCCAAGCAGCTAAGCCTTAAACTAATTTTTATAAAGCTCATATAAGAAAAAATCCCATTATGGGCCCCCGGCACCCCATGAGTGTTAAATTAAAAATAAAAGTGGCCTATTTCCATCCTGGGAGCGTACTCAAAAGTCTCCAAAATGTTCATGGCGATCGGATGAATGGTTTTAGTCAGCTATAACAGACATGCATACATACTTTGATTTTTATATATATAGATTACCTGAAGATAATGTAATATTTACTTTTATCCAGTGATTTACTTCAAAGGTTTCATGCAAAATAAATAGTTCATTGTTATTCATATTTGTAAATTACAATTTTTTTTAATTACATGTTTTTGATAATGTAAAGGTAATAATGTATGGACCAATGGGCGCATACACTGACAAGTCATAATAGTTCTTGAAAAAGTGCTGACTTGACAATAATAAAAACGTTTATTTGAATTACTAACACGTTTATTTTAAATTGTAAATATGATTAACAGTTGATAATTTAATCTTTTCCTGTGAAAAACTTTGCTTACTACGTTTCATGCAAAATGAATAGTTCTTTGTTATTAACATGTGTAAAAATTACATTTTATTTTTTACATGTTTTGGTAATGTTGTGGTAATAATGAATTGACAAATGGGCGAATAAACTGACAAGTCATAATCATCAATGAAGCTTAAACTGCTTCAAATCACAGATGTGCTTGATTTGGATCACATTACAGTCACATTATTTATTTTTAAGTCACTGTGCTGCATTATTGGTGCACTCATAATTGGTGCGCACTATTCAATGCCGCAAGTTAACGTCCGGCTGACTCCTCAGAAATATTTGTTAATACGTCGAACTTCAAACTTATTTGCTGTAGTATCACCTTATGCTGTGTGTAATTCACTATGCATTTACTATTATCCTGATTATATCATTATTAATCATGCAAACTTATATAACGCGAAGCCTAAACTTGGAGGTTTTCTCATAGCACATATATTCGTATACATAATCAAAATACATACTCTGCTATGTCCGTTGGTAACGCTAGATTTTAGAAAGTGCACCGCTATAAAAAAATAGCGCTGAAAACAATACTGCAAAAAAACAACAACAAAAAAAAACTATTTTCAAACGTCCGCATAAAATTGTTCAATATAGAAAAGAGATTTAATTGTTCTCTCTTGGTCTCTACATTTTCTGATTATTTACTATGCGGCTTTCAGGCAAAAGGGACAATTACAAAAACTGAAATATATCCTTTTTGAAAACTTCCGTCATTTTTGACGGGTAATACACTAGTGTTCATAAAAAAACTAGTGTTCATGTTTCGTAAAACATGTTTAATATAATGCTCACCGATCAGGAATATGTTTATAAAAAGTGTTGTCAATAAAAATACGCACCTTATTGCGCGACAGAAAGGATGTTCAATATATACACATCTATCTAAATAAATAACATGATACATAGGAATAAATAAAATAATCTAAAAAATCAGTAATACAATTACGGTACATATGAAATTTTGATACATTGTTGTTACCATTGGTACAAAACTGCCAGCAAAATTTCAGCATGCTAGCTTACGAGGAAGTAGGTTAAAAATTGATCCAACGTTTTTGCGACAAGGGTTCAAGGTTGCAAGCAAGCAGACATCATGAGTTAATATAAAGGATTTAAAAAGACACATGCGAGCCGAAATTTGGCCTCCGTTAATATAGATATTGAAGCCACATTTTCGTTGGTACCCGGGCGGAATTTTAATACCCAGGTAATCGCACGGCAACGGGTACCCGGGTTGTCAGGCCTAGTCACAATCCTAAAATTACAATTAACAATAGTTTGACATATCCATAAAGTAAAGATCTATGGGCAACGAAACATTAATTTGTTTCCCAAATGTACATCTAATACTTATTTGGGAAAAAAACATTCAACTTCACAATTTTTTAAAATAATATTTAAATCTAAACTAAGAACTAAAGCTACTGCTTTTTTAATCCCCATTCATATTTATACTCGAACTATACAACCGTTAATATTATGGTGTTTTTTAAAAACTGTTTTTGATTACAGTAAACCCCAGTTTTACGAACACCCTCCCCTCTTATCGAACCCCCGCTATTACAAACTTATTTGCGTGGGACTATAACAAACAAAAATCACTAACTCTAGGCCTAATATTTAAAAAAATAATTAAGGAAAAATAAAAACTATTGTACTGTAATTATAAGTTGTTATTTTTAGAGTAAAACTAAATACAGTATACAATACAGAAAGATGGTAACAGATGCAATACAATTAAACATTTACATACCTTTGCCAGATACTGTACTAAAAAAATTCAGTTACTAAATAAACATTATTTTTACTTTTCGTATATAAAACTGCGTATATAACGCTTGTAAAACTACAAGAAAATTACATAGATGTTCCTCATATTACAAGTAAATCGATTATGTGTTTCAAACGAATTAGCCATGACAGGCTTAGGCCCTAGAATCAACTAGGCTGCGATTTACTTTGCATAATAATGGCTAGGATTGTTTATTTGATAAGTGCATTAAGGTTTGTGTATTACTATATAAAGTGTTGTTAGTGATTTTTTGTTGTTTATACTCTTATTTTGTTGCATGAAATTATTTTTTTAAAGAATAGATAGGCGAAATTAAACGCCAACAACGCATTAACTATTTTTAGCTTTAGGCCTATGTTAAATTTAGGCCTTGAATAACGAAGGCTTGCTTAGCGAACTGTTCTTAGCAACCAATTAGTTCGTTATGACGAGGGTCTATACTGTATTTTGAAAGTTTTATAATATTTTTTTGTTTTTCTTTTTAAAATGTGTGTACATTATATTGATGTCATGTATCACAATATTTTAAACATAACCTCACGTTTAAATGTGTTTCTCAAATTGGTTGTGTTTGAATATAGTTGTAATTTAATTGGTCGTGTTTGCATATAGTTGTCATTTAATTGGTCGTGTTTGCATATAGTTGTCATTTAATAGGCGAACTAATATTTTACTAAATATTTTAAAACTGCACGTGATCTTTCGAAAAAATAAAATATCTCAAAATATCATATTATCATTTTGTCATAATTATACAGACTGGGTAATATGTTTGGTATTTTAGAATCATATTTATAAAGTAGATAGTAGATATTGTAGACATGTTACAAAAGCTATGTTGTGGTTGAGTGGCATCGTGCTCGACTGGCGTACCGATAGTCACGGGTTCGAATCCACGTGAAGGCAAGGATTTGTTCCCGGGGCCTAGGGCGTCCCTGAGTCACCCAGCTCCGAATGGGTACCTAACACTAATTAGGCGTCTGGGTAATGCGTGGACCTACAAAGCCGTGGCCTGTGAACGCTGCATCACTTGCCAACAGATTATCCGTCATGGTCTGTGGACGCAATTACCTTCTGCATAGAAGGAGCGTCTGTATAGGTAAGATAAGATAAGATAATAATAGGACTGTAGACATTTTACAACGGTGTTAATAACTAGGAGACTGGAAACTGTAAACATTTTATATGAATGCCTTTAGGCTGTTTGTTCATGTGAGTCAATCGTGTCAAATTGTTTCTACTTTATATCTATACATAGCCTGTTTGTTCATGTGAGTCAATCGTGTCAAATTGTTTCTACTTTATATCTATACATAGACTGTTTGTTCATGTGAGTCAATCGTGTCAAATTGTTTCTACTTTATATCTCTACATAGCGTGTTTGTTCATGTGAGTCAATCGTGTCAAATTGTCTCTACTTTATATCTATACATAACGTGTTTGTTCATGTAAGTCAATCGTGTCAAATGTTTCTACTTCATATCTATACATAACGTGTTTGTTCATGTAAGTCAATCATGTCAAATTGTTTCTACTTTATATCTATACATAACGTGTTTGTTCATGTGAGTCAATCGTGTCTAATTGTTTCTACTTTATATCTATACATAACCTGTTTGTTCATGTGAGTCAATCGTGTCAAATTGTTTCTACTTTATATGTCTACATAACCTGTTTGACTCTGCCATGTATCAAGGGACTGAACATCAAAGGGACGTAATTAAATGATGATGTGTATGATGAACATCAAAGGGACGTAATGAAATGATGATGTGTAAGATGAACATCAAAGGGACGTAATGAAATGATGATGTATATGATGAAGATCAATGGGACGTAATGAAATGATGATGTGTATGATGAACATCAAAGGGACGTAATGAAATGATGATGTGTATGATGAACATCAAATGGACGTAATGAAATGATGATGTGTATGATGAACATCAAAGGGACGTAATGAAATGACGATGTGTATGATGAACATCAAAGGGACGTAATGAAATGATGATGTGTATGATGAACATCAAAGGGACGTAATGAAATGATAATGTGTATGATGAACATCAAAGGGACGTAATGAAATGATGATGTGTATGATGATGTATATGATGAACATCAAAGGGACGTAATGAAATGATGATGTGTATGATGAACATCAAAGGGACGTAATGAAATGATGATGTGTATGATGAACATCAAAGGGCCGTAATGAAATGATGATGTGTATGATGAACATCAAAGGGACATAATGAAATGATGATGTGTATGATGATCATCAAAGGGACGTAATGAAATGATGATGTGTATGATGAACATCAAAGGGACGTAATGAAATGATGATGTGTATGATGAACATCAAAGGGTCGTAATGAAATGCTGATGTGTATGATGAACATCAAAGGGACGTAATGAAATGATGATGTGTATGATGAACATCAAAGGGACGTAATGAAATGATAATGTGTATGATGAACATCAAAGGGACGTAATGAAATGATGATGTGTATGATGAACATCAAAGGGACGTAATGAAATGATGATGTGTATGATGAACATCAAAGGGACGTAATGAAATGATAATGTGTATGATGAACATCAAAGGGACGTAATGAAATGATGATGTGTATGATGAACATCAAAGGGACGTAATGAAATGATAATGTGTATGATGAACATCAAAGGGACGTAATGAAATGATGATGTGTATGATGAACATCAAAGGGACG
The DNA here is from genome assembly GCA_944989445.1 of Ampullaceana balthica. Lineage (NCBI taxonomy): Eukaryota > Metazoa > Mollusca > Gastropoda > Lymnaeidae > Ampullaceana > Ampullaceana balthica. The sequence continues at coordinate 19,450 of CALYLW010002361.1, read as the reverse complement.
TAATGAAATGATGATGTGTATGATGAACATCAAAGGGACGTAATTAAATGATGATGTGTATGATGAACATCAAAGGGACGTAATGAAATGATGATGTGTATGATTAACATCAAAGGGACGTAATTAAATGATGATGTGTATGATGAACATCAAAGGGACGTAAAGAAATGATGATGTGCATGATGAACATCAAAGGAACGTAATGAAATGATGATGTGTAAGATGAACATCAAAGGGACGTAATGAAATGATGATGTATATGATGAACATCAATGGGACGTAATGAAATGATGATGTGTATGATGAACATCAAAGGGACGTAATGAAATGATGATGTGTATTATGAACATCAAAGGGACGTAATGAAATGATGATGTGTATGATGAACATCAAAGGGACGTAATGAAATGATGATGTGTATGATGAACATCAAAGGGACGTAATGAAAATGATGTGTATGATGAACATCAAAGGGACGTAATGAAAACATAATGTGTATGATGAACATCAAAGGGACGTAATGAAATGATGATGTGTATGATGAACATCAAAGGGACGTAATGAAATGATGATGTATATGATGAACATCAAAGGGACGTAATGAAATGATGATGTGTATGATGAACATCAAAGGGACGTAATGAAATGATAATGTGTATAATAGTAGATCAAATACAACTAGTTATATAATTTTTAAAAGAAAAGAAAGTTGTAAAAAAATATATATATATTATTTATTATTTTATTTTTTGATATCCCATAATAACCACATTATCAATTTGTATAAAACGACAACAAATTGTAAATTTCATAAACTGAAAAACGAATGTTATACATTGATATATCAAATTCAATTTATAATTACGCACATAATATTGACATGGACACGTACACAAAAACGGATATTTAATACAAAAAAAAATATTTATCACATCAATTAAAAAATGGCTCTTTTTAAATCATGTATATGAACTCGTGGTGTCTTATTGATAGAGCACTTGCTTGTTTGCTTGGCGCAAAAATTTTGGATCAATTTTTAACACACTTTCTCGTAAGCTAGCGAACTGAAATTTTGCAGGCAGACTCGTGCCGATGATAAAAACGAAGTATTAAAATTTCAGATCGATTGCATATGCTGTTATTAAATTTTAGATTTTTAGATTATTTTCTTTATCTCTATGTATCATGTTAAATTTTTGAGATAGAGCATCGTGGTGCATATTATATTGAAAGACCTTTTTATTTATACTTTCATGATGCGTTATTTTGTTCGTAATGTATTGACAATACTTGTTATAAACATATTCCCGATCGATGCGCATTATATTAAACAAGTTTTACGGCACATAACTAAAATTTTGTATTTTTGAATTGTCTTGCGCTGCGTATTATAATGAACATTCTTTTATTTATGGCTCGTATATAAAGGAAATATAGTAAAAACATTATTTTTGTACGGGTTCTTTTTATTCAACATGACTAAGGCTGTTAAGCTATAATCGGATTTGTAAGCGACCATTGATTTTAAATTTCACAAACAGATAATCGAATCTGATTCGGCCGTATTTATGAAGTCAAATCCAGCCGAAGCCGGATTTGGTCAAATTGACGGATTCCAGATTTGCCGGAGCCGGAGTTATAATTAATATATATTTTATCGCAAACCTGGCAAGACGGTTTTGGCCGGATTTATTATGCAAATTTCTGCCGTAGCCTGATTTGTTAATATAGTCGGATTATGGATTTGCCGGAGCCGCAGGCGAAATACGGTCCACCCCTAATTTCTATAAAGTCAGCTATAAAACGATATTCGGTTTAAAATCGGAGCTACATTATCGATATTCGGTTTGCCAAAAAAAAACTAAAACACGCAATTAACAACCTCAAATATGACTAACCGTCGCTAGGGTTGGCCATTAACACTTTATGTTTAAGGGTTGGTAGCAAAACAGGGGGGAGCGGGTAACAACAACCTCAGTGCGCATGTCTCCACGTTTACTCGCTATTTTTTCATTAATTCGTGCTGCTGTTTGTGTCTGTACTCTCACCCCCCCCCCACCGTTCTTTGCACTGTCTATGATGAGCAAGTATGTGGTGTATGTTACGCCGCGTGTTGTCGTATTTATATAATATTATTTATTTGGACGTGCATACTTTTAAAGAAAGGTTATCTTTTATATTTCTTGCATAGCAGAACGTATTAGCTGCGTTATCGTAAGACGTACCTCTGCATTTCGAATAAAATCAATATTGCAAACTTCACGGAATTACTGCAAAACTTGCTTAGCCATAACTTCAGCGGTGTGGCCTTGCAGCTCCAAGAGAGTCAAAAAGCGCTCAATGGGCTCTCCATCTACCAGATATCGAAGAACAAAAGCTTAACTGATCTCTATGTTAAATATCGGGTGTTGAGTCTACTTACAAGCTGAAATAACCGGAAGCCTTTACTTCGTCTGTAATTACTTGATGGATTTTTGGGGACATAATTTTAATCAGTTCTTTACATATAGTTTTGGATAAATAAGGATTTCATTTTCCAGAATTTCCATATTCGCCATGTTTGATGCTAAAAATAGACCAACTCCTGCCACCCTCGATAATTTCCATTTAGTCAAGATCCAAATTCTTTATGGTTCATTCTACACGCCAGACCACGCTCAGCTATACAAGCCAGACCACGCTCAGCTATACAAGCCAGACCACGCTCAGCTATACAAGCCAGACCACGCTCAGCTATACAATCCAGACCACGCTCAGCTATACAAGCCAGACCACGATCAGCTATATTACAAACGAGGAACAAAGCCCTTCCAATGACGTTACGTCGTTTGGGTGTCATGTTGTAACTCCCCCCCCCCTACCAACATCCGTCTCGACCGGCCATTCATGTGTATCACGTCAAAAGTACTATTCATTATAGTTATAATAAATAACCCGTAAAAACAAAGTTTTTTACTATGAATCCCAACGCGTACCGCTTAAAATAAAGTCTTGGAAAAAAATACTGCAAAACTCGTTTTGAACTTCCGCGTAAATTTGTTCAATATGTAAATTGTTTTTTTTAAAAAATATTTTTCTCCGCTAGTGATTGGCTGTAGGAGTATGTAGGGCTTTGAGGGACCAATCGCTATCGAGGACAGGACAGAAAGAGTGTTCGGATTGAGAGTTCGTGTATAAGAGCAGGCCTGGATGAACCACTAGGCAAACAAGGCACGTGCCTAGGGCACCAAGCATTTGGGGGGCACCACAAGTCCTCAAGATAAATGTGTATATTGTCTCAGGTAACCGAGCGTAATCGACATGACGTTAGCAAATCGCAAATGTAATATTAAATAGCACAGGGGTGGATTAAGGGGGGGAGGCTAATTGGGCTAAAGCCAGAGACCCCCAAAGATTTAATGCTAAATTAAGGGACCCCAAAGTTATTAAATTGTATAATAAAGTGGCTGGACCGGGCCCCAGGTGGAATTGCAGCCAGGGGCCCAATTCAATCTTAATCCACCCCTGAAAAAGTACGTTATTAAACCTTGGTCCCACAACATGGGGGGTGAAATACCACCCAGTTTTTTTGCTGGGTCGACTGTGGGCCCACTAACTGTCACCATCATTGTGGTCGACTATGGGCCCACTAACTGTCAGCATCATTATGATCGACTGTGGGACCACTAACTGTCAGCATCATTATGGTCGACTGAGGGCCCAATAAATGTCAGCATCATTATGGTCGACTGTGGGCCCACTAACTGTCAGCATCATTATGGTCGACTGTGGGCCCACTAACTGTCAGCATCATTATGGTCGACTGTGGGCCCACTAACTGTCAGCATCATTATACCCCTTTGATAAATCTTGCAATATTTATAATGGAGGAAAAATAACCAGACATTGTTCTCAAAACTGCTTGGTTTGTAATTCCTTTTAGTGTATAAATGTTCCACAAGTTTGTGTGATAAAAATGGGTTCAGTGACTAAAAAAATAACATTCAGGTTGATAATCATGAACAAAGCGCTTCTTATAAAGGCTGCATGTTAATATACCTGGCTCGTCGACAAGGCTCGGGTATACTATAACATATAGAAGAGCAAATAAATAAAGAGAACAGTTACTGGGAAAATCTCTTGAGCCGAGCAGTAGTTGGTATCCTCTATAATAATAACAACTTTGTATTTTTGGATGGTCTTGCGCTGCGTATTATAATGAACATTCGTTTAGTTACGTCTCGTACATAAAGGATTTATAGTCAAAAACTTGGTTTTTTACGTTTTTTTAAAAATTAAATCCTTTATATTAACTCGTGGTGTCTGGTTGTTTGCTTTTTTGTCGAAACAAACTTTGGATCGATTTTTAACCCTCTTTCTCATAAGCTAGCGTGCTGAAATTTTAGAGGCAGACTCATGCCGATGATAAAAATGATGTATTAAAATTTCAGATCGATCGCATGTACTGTAATTAAATTATTGAACTTTAAGTTTATTTTATTGCAATTCACTTTCTTTAGATTCTGATTTAACATCTAGTTTTGAGCCATTTTCGTTAATAAATGATTTGACATCTACATTCAGAATTTCAAAAGCTTCATCGCTTCTCATTTCAACAAACTTATTTCTTCAAACATCGATCAATTGTTTTGCAAAGGCGTTGCAAGTAGTTTGATAGCACGAAGATAATTTTTGTACAAATAGCATCAGAAAAACAAAAGAATATTTTGTTATTAAAACAGATAGTCCCATAGCTTCTGCTCTGACACTTCCTTTATATTCTGTTGATTTCCCTGAATCAAGTGTGGCTAGAATAGCAGAGAATGATCAAACAACTGCATGAACTGCATGCTTACGGCTTGCACATCTTGTATCAGAAAGTCGTTTCAGAGTATCTACTGTTGATTCATATTGAGATTTCTGTTCTTTAAAAGTATGTAGACGCGGTAAACTAGACGTAAGGAATGCATACAACTTTAAATATGTGCCAAAAAAGCACTGCACATCACTGTTTACAGACATTGCTTCAATAGTAACCACATTCAAAACATGGGCACAACAATTGTGTGAAAGTTTCTTTATCTGAGTTTGAAGGCCACTTTTAATTCCTGAGTATGCCTGTCCTCGACAGAGTGTGAATTCAATGTTTCGCTTTTACAGTTCAGTTACAATCTCAGCAAATGCAGCACCATTTTTTATTTTTTATTTATTTTGTTAAGTCCCATAAACGGCGGTCGTAGTGGGTCCTAATGTTTCCATTAGAACCTACTAGGGGCGGTGCTTGGTAGACCTTGGTGGGCGTCCCATCTCCCTTCCAGGTCAGTGGAGGACTTTCTTAGCGTTTGCCATTCCATTTTTATTGTGGCTTTAAGGTGGGATAGATCCCACGCCCCTCAGCTTGTAAGGCGAGCGCACTATTCACTATCCAGAAGCTGTTTACCAAAGTATAAAAGCCTATAAATCTTTCCACAACATGTCCTGATTTTAAAAAATTAACGTAAAGTATCTGACACCTTGTCAATTCTATATATATCAATGGTAGAATCAATAATTTAAGAAAAGAATTGTGCAGACTTAACTTAATTATCAATTGTCGCCGATAATTCAGATGCGAGTGATTGATTTAATCCAGGTGTTACAGTTTCGTCATTTTAAATGCGATATTTAGCAAGCAGTTTGGTGTTGATTAGAAGTTTCGTGTTTAGCAATCTTTTTTACTGCTCTTGTGGCACCTTTTTAGTGTTAATTGAGGGCGTTTTTAGGGGGCGCCATTTCAGACCCGACAGGGGCGCGGGGGGGGGGCAAGCCACCCCCCTGCTCTATAGCTAAATCCGCCACTGGTCCCATAGCTTCTGCTCTGACACTTCATTTATATTCTGTTGATTCCCCTGAATCAAGTGTGGCTAGAATAGCAGAGACAACAACTGAGATGAGATGAGATGTGAGCTACGTTTAATGCCGCGAATATTGCTATTTATGTTAAAAAGTGAAAGATACCAGACGATTAACTGTCTTTATATGATAATGTGTCGTTTTATCTTATCTTATCTTATCTGTTTACAGACACTCCTTCTATACAGAAGATTATTGCGTCCTAAGCTTATCTATGGTTTGTGTTTAGTCCTGCATTTTTATTAGAGATTTAAATGTTGATAAAGTGTTGGTTTTCCTGGATTCTTCAGGCAACCCATTCCACGCCCGAATTCCGGACGGGAAGAAGGAAAACTTGTATGTGTTTGTTCTTGCATACGGAATAAGAAAGGTGTTTTTATCCTTATGTCTATCTGAGGGTTGTATAAAGTTATCTTTGTGTTGTATTTCTAAATGAGAATTAATTGCTTTATGTATGATTACTGCTTTGCTCTTGGTTCTTCTATCCTCTAGTGTTTCAAGGTTTAATGATTTAACTAATGGTGTTATTCTTGTCAGTTTTGAATATTCTCCAGTAATGAATCTGACAGCTCTTTTTTTAATTTGTTCTAGTTTATCAATGTTTTCTTTGGTGGATGGGTCCCATACAGAAGATGCATATTCTAGTACAGGTCTCACCAAAGTGAGTTAGCATTTAAGTTTTATATCTCTATTACATTTGTTATTACGTTTTAATAAACACAAATCGACTATTAATAATAATAGTTTCCATCTTTGTTTGAACGATTAAAAAACAAGTAATAAAAACTCGAATGATTATTTAAACGGAATTTCCAAAAAGAATTTCCGATTTTTATTCAAGGGAAATCATTCTTGATTACAATAAAAGTCGATTCAAATTAGTAATTCTGAAAGTAAACACAATATGACGTCATATCCCTTCACGCTACATCACACCAAGAATGTGTCAATATAATGCGCGCCACGCAACAATCTAACATAAGCATTCACACAGCGGGAAAACCCCATTAACTATCATTCTAGATTAAATAAAAAGTCATTTCAAATCAATAATTTTGAAACTAAACAAACAACAATTGCTTTTAAAAATTGCTGCTAAAATTACGGTAGTCGAACTAAAACATATTTTTCAAAAATTCTGTCTTCAACATTGTTCTAAATATTATTAGCTATCGTTTGGCGTTTATTTCAACCCGATATATGTTATGGTTGGCGAGAAATTGACAAAATACTGTTGTTGTTATTTTTCGGTTTTTGTTCGATTTCCAGGAAATCCAGTAAACCTTTTCGGTATTTTTTTGGCCGTGGCACACCCTTGGGACCTCCTTAGCATATTTGCAAAAGATCCGAACCCTTTATCTGGTATGGTTCAGGATGAGTTGCATGTGCAAGTTCGAAAGACATTTAAAAAAATATATAAACGCAATTTATCCCATGGGAAATTGCGTTAAACCCCCTCCCCGCAAAATTTACGGCATTTCGAAAAAGAGCTGAGCGCAAGCGCGATGAAACACATCAGATGATACGAGGAAAACAATTTGATACACTCTCTACTTGGTTCATTAGGAAATTACGGAAGGTTGTTAACCAGTCTTTGTTTTAATCTTTTTGAACGGTTAATCAGTCCTCAAAAGGAAGCGGTCTTAACAACCTTAGTTTTAATTATGGCTCTAGATCAAGACTTATTTTACACTACACTACACTTGATACAACACATCCCCATGGTACATACTACAAAGTTCGTTGAACTCCATTCAATTTCTTTTATTCAATTCATTGTAAAATGTTCATCGTTGACTTTGACAGTGTCACAGACTGCCATTAAAGATAGCAGATACCCTGCATATGTTGGATGATAAATGCTTTAATACATATTATTAAATAATAAACTTAAAGTAGTAAAGTACACCCCCTTAGCTCTTGAACTTAAATCTGGAAGTATCCGGATCCTTATCCGGGTCATATAAATATTAGGGAAAAACTTTCCGGATCAGGTAATAGTAAAAAAAAGGAAAATTCGGCTACGCACAAGTTAGAAATGTTAAGAATTGTATTACAACGTTGGAGACAAGCTATTTGACACGTCCTGTCTTGTAAAGTCTCTTTGTTCAGGTGAGAATGCCATTACATTTTATGACTGACAGGAAAAACACCTATTTATATTGTCAGAAATGCGTTTACTTCTCATTTATTAAAGTCGCTTGACATTAATATATGTGTAACATACGCAATGTTTAAGTTATACCCATTGCCATCTATAATACTTCTATCACATACAAATAAGTGGTGGCAAAAGAAAACGATGAATTAATTTAAATACGTTTTCGTTAAATCAACAAAAAACCATATGGGTAATGATGAAAATAATGGTACGATGTGTACATGCTAAATTGAACAATATAGCGCCAACATACATCACATAAAGCTGTACATTATAAATGTCCCCAAAATACGTCATAATGTTAGCAATGAATTAATTCTTTTTCTCCTTAAAAGTGTAAAAGAAAAATTCTCAAATTAAAACGCTCTTTACTTTGGTGTTTAAATGTGTAAATTCTTTCGACAAATTTTTCATTTTATTTCTTCCTTACTTGTCAAATTAAAACATAACACGATACGACCCACAGCGTAGCATACGCCGCAGACTTGCTGATATATAATGCAAAGAAAAAAAAGGGGGAGTTAACGGACACTACAAGCAGCACGAAGCAATGAGAGCAATGAGAGCAATGAGAGCAATGGGAGCAATGAAAGCAATGAGAGCAACGAGAGCAACGAGAGCAACGAGAGCAATGAGAGCAATGAGAGCAATGGGAGCAATGAAAGCAATGAGAGCAACGAGAGCAACGAGAGCAATGAGAGCAATGAGAGCAATGAGAGCAATGGGAGCAATGAAAGCAATGAGAGCAATGAGAGCAATGAGAGCAACGAGAGCAACGAGAGCAACGAGAGCAATGAGAGCAATGAGAGCAATGAGAGCAATGGGAGCAATGAAAGCAATGAGAGCAATGAGAGCAACGAGAGCAACGAGAGCAACGAGAGCAATGAGAGCAATGATAGCAATGAGAGCAATGGGAGCAATGAGAGCAATGAGAGCAATGAGAGCAATGAGAGCAATGAGAGCAATGGGAGCAATGAAAGCAATGAGAGCAACGAGAGCAACGAGAGCAATGAGAGCAATTAGAGCAATGAGAGCAATGGGAGCAATGAAAGCAATGAGAGCAATGAGAGCAACGAGAGCAACGAGAGCAACGAGAGCAATGAGAGCAATGAGAGCAACGAGAGCAATGGGAGCAATGAAAGCAATGAGAGCAATGAGAGCAATGAAAGCAATGAAAGCAATGAGAGCAACGAGAGCAACGAGAGCAACGAGAGCAATGAGAGCAATGAGAGCAATGAGAGAAATGAGAGAAATGAGAGCAATGAGAGCAATGAGAGCAATGAGAGCAATGGGAGCAATGAAAGCAATGAGAGCAATGAGAGCAATGAGATCAACGAGAGCAACGAGAGCAACGAGAGCAATGAGAGCAATGCGAGTGAACGCAAGAAGCATTGTTGGCAGATTAAAACAGATTTAAAGATAAAACCCAGCACCATAAAATACAGCTTTCAGTGGTGCAAATATTAAAAGATATTATCAATACTCGATCCTGCTTGCTTAGTCAACTCAAATTTTCCTTTAATTATATATTTCAATTTATCTACGTTTTTTCCCATGTAGTTTCTCGCCTTTTTACACCCCTGGCTCTACGGCTTGCCCATTGGTCTTATTAGTTGTGTATACGTCGTAAACGGCCTGATCAATACGTGCAGTCTTGCAGAAGGCCAAGGTCCATCCTCTCATAGAGCCATTGCAGTCCTCGTCTGGTTTGCTGAAGCTCACCTCCACATCTAGCTCATCCTTACTATTAACGTACTTCAGCTGACACATGAAAGATCCGCAGTCCCACTGGGAGCCTTGCTTTAAGGTGATCTCTGGTTTAATGTTGTGGACGTGGTCAAGTTGACGGAGCAATAGGAGACATTAGAAACCGAGGCCAAGAGCAACTTTTTGCCATTTGTGATGTCATAGACCTTCATGGCTATGATTGACCTTGTGCTTCCAGGCACATTGTTTCCATAACAACGCAACATTAGGCAGTTATCCCCGCCAGCGTCTTTTGAAAAAGTAAAGTCCAATCCTAATAAGTAAACAATAGAATGCATCAAGATGTTTGAAAGTATTCTGCTTATATATAGTTAAGTCTTATAACGCGTGAAATTATGTTACAGTTTCATTTTAAGAGAATAAATACTTATTCTATTTCACTATTACTTTGTGTTGATGTTTTAATTTCATCTTTTGACTATGCAGAACAAATATTCACATTAGTAGCTTAAGAAAACTTGAGACCTATAAATGTATTGTCTCAAGTTTTGAAGCATTACCCAAAATAAAGAACATACAAACTATATAAACGATATATACAATCCAATGACAGTAATGACAATTTTCCTGAAATGCATCTTTTTATAGGACACCAATGATAGAGTTAATATTATGAAAGCTCTGCCAGGAAACATATCAGCGTTGTAAGAAAAGTTGTTCTTCTTAAGATTGGGCTGGACACTTGACACTTTGTCATAATAATTATTATTTTAATACAAGATGAAAGTCCAGGCTAATAACTGAATACATAGATTTATATCACATTAATACCTTTTTAAAATTTCAGATTTGTATCACATTAATGTCTGATAGTGCATCTATAAGCCGCCAAACTTTTCTCTCATCTACGAGGTCGAGTTTTTCGCATTTATTTACCCATTTTGCATTCTTCGCTTTGTCAACAGCGGCCAGGACTTCAGCCGTCAGTCTGTTGTACGCCTTGCGAGCTTCAGCCGTCTTCTGTCTAACGGCCTTTTTCCCGGGATTTTGCTCGTTGTTTCACAAAATCTGCCAGGCTCTTGTCCCAGTAAGGTCTGAACTTCTGTTATCCATTTGTTCTTGGGATGGTTCGCCTCGCAACCCCAAGAATTATATCAATTAACTTCCCGTAGGTGGCATCCATGTTGTCTCCTGCAACATCCAGCTTGTCCTCGCCCTTGGCCTCGTACGTATGCCCATCGGCCCTACGGAACTGCCAGTGCCTTCTTTCAAATCGAGGATTGCCTGCACCAAGCACAAATTAGATCAGGATTAGGGAGATGATCACTTCCTACTTCGTTTAATACTTTAAGACTATGCTTTGACTCTAGGTCTGCTGATATAAGCGTTAGATCTGGGTAGGGCCTCCGTGCTGTGTCCCGTGTGCAGCTGTGTCGGCTCACTATCTGCTTTCTTCAGCCTGATGAGATTCGTACAGATACAGACGTCCTTGATATAGTGGCTTGACGCGTTCCCGTTCAGTGTAGCCCCAGTCAAGAGACTGTGCATTAACGTCTCCTGCAATGATCGTTCTACTGAGAGTGACATCTTCCCCAATTGAAAATGTGATTGGGTTCCTGGGCGCATTGTAGACGTTTGTAATTGTAAAGACAACGTCGCCTTTGAAAACTCTCACGGTGAGAGTATCAGTGTTGCCGTAACACTTGACTTCGAGTAGCTCCATCGTTATACCGTTCCGGACCACTTTGGCAGGACCTCGACATCGCCGGTCACACTTGCAATGGTAGAGTGAGCAACCAGTGACATGAAACGGCTTTCCTTTAAGAAGCGTTTCTTGGAATAATGCGACATCCACATTACGTTCGTAATCCCTCTAAACTGTTCGGTTCCTTTTACATTTTGGGGGTTCACTAACAAATATCACAATTCACTTATGCTTTATTCCGTTTTTTTTATTTACTTCTCACCTTCTAATTTTTTTTTAATCGCTATTTTTTTGTTTATCTTTCTTTTTTATATATTTTCTTCCCTTTCATTAACTTGTTATAAATATATTTAACTATTTCTTTATTATATTTTCTGCTTGCTTTTAGAAGTAACTGTCTGACACAATGTAAGAGTATTTGAGGCAAGTAACAAGACATCAACAGCTAGTGGTCTGTGTGTAACAACTGATTGCCTTTAATCATTTCAACATAGCATCTTATAGCCAGACATCAACAGCTAGTGGTCTGTGTGTAACAACTGATTGCCTTTAATCATTTCAACATAGCATCTTATAGCCAGACATCAACAGCTAGTGGTCTGTGTGTAACAAGTGATTGCCTTTAATCATTTCAACATAGCATCTTAAAGCCAGACATCAACAGCTAGTGGTCTGTGTGTAACAAGTGATTGCCTTTAATCATTTCAACATAGCATCTTATAGCCAGACATCAACAGCTAGTGGTCTTCGTGTAACAACTGATTGCCTTTAATCATTTCAACATAGCATCTTATAGCCAGACATCAACAGCTAGTGGTCTGCTTGTAACAACTGCCTGTAATCATTTATAAATAGAATCTTATAGCCAGACATCAACAGCTAGTGGTCTGCGTGTAACAAATGACTTTAATCATTTCAACATAGCATCTTATAGCCAGACATCCGTCTCAGTTCAAGCCAATGCACGATCTCCATTTACAGCACACATAACAAGGTGTAAACTCAGTCACCATTTACAGCACAAATAACAAGTTGTAAACTCAGTCACCATATACAGGACAAATAACAAGTTGTAAACTCAGTCACCATTTACAGCACCAATAACAAGGTGTAAACTCAGTCACCTTTACAGCACAAATAACAAGGTGTAAACTCAGTCACCTTTACAGCACAAATAACAAGGTGTAAACTCAGTCACCATTTACAGCACAAATAACAAGTTGTAAACTCAGTCACCATTTACAGCACACATAACAAGGTGTAAACTCAGTCACAATATACAGGACAAATAACAAGTTGTAAACTCAGTCACCATTTACAGCACCAATAACAAGGTGTATACTCAGTCACCATTTACAGCACAAATAACAAGGTGTAAACTCAGTCGCCATTTACAGCACAAATAACAAGTTGTAAACTCAGTCACCATTTACAGCACACATAACAAGGTGTAAACTCAGTCACCATTTACAGCACGAATAACAAGGTGTAAACTCAGTCACCATTTACAGCACAAATAACAAGGTGTAAACTCAGTCACCATTTACAGCACGAATAACAAGTTGTAAACTCAGTCACCATTTACAGCACAAATAACAAGTTGTAAACTCAGTCACCATTTACAGCACCAATAACAAGGTGTATCCTCAGTCACCATTTACAACACATATAACAAGGTGTAAACTCAGTCACCATTTACAGCACAAATACAAAGGTGTAAACTCAGTCCCCATATACAGCACAAATAACAAGGTGTAAACTCAGTCACCATTTACAGCACAAATAACAAGGTGTAAACTTAGTCACCATTTACAGCACGAATAACAAGGTGTAAACTCAGTCACCATTTACTGCACAAATAACAAGTTGTAAACTCAGTCACCATTTACAGCACCAATAACAAGGTGTATACTCAGTCACCATTTACAGCACAAATAAAACGGTGTAAACTCAGTCACCATTTACAGCACCAATAACAAGGTGTATACTCAGTCACCATTTACAGCACAAATAACAAGGTGTAAATTAAGTCGCCATTTACAGCACAAATAACAATGTGTAAACTCAGTCACCATTTACAGCACACATAACAAGGTGTAAACTCAGTCACCATTTACAGCACAAATAACAAGGTGTAAACTTAGTCACCATTTACAGCACAAATAACAAGGTGTAAACTCAGTCACCATTTACAGCACAAATAACAAGTTGTAAACTCAGTCACCATTTACAGCACCAATAACAAGGTGTATACTCAGTCACCATTTACAGCACAAATAAAAAGGTGTAAACTCAGTCGCAATTTACAGCACAAATAACAAGGTGTAAACTCAGTCACCATATACAGCACAAATAACAAGGTGTAAACTCGGTCATCATTTACAGCACAAATAACAAGGTGTAAACTCAGTCACCATATACAGCACAAATAACAAGGTGTCAACTCAGTCACCATTTACATCACATATAACAAGGTGTAAACTCAGTCACCATTTACAGCACAAATATAAAGGTGTAAACTCAGTCCCCATATACAGCACAAATAACAAGGTGTAAACTCAGTCACCATTTACAGCACAAATAACAAGTTGTAAACTCAGTCACCATTTACAGCACAAATAACAAGGTGTAAACTCAGTCACCATTTACAGCACGAATAACAAGTTGTAAACTCAGTCACCATTTACAGCACAAATAACAAGGTGTAAACTCAGTCACCATTTACAGCACCAATAACAAGGTGTAAACTCAGTCACCATTTACAGCACAAATAACAAGGTGTAAACTGAGTCACCATTTACAGCACAAATAACAAGGTGTAAACTCAGTCACCATTTACAGCAAAAATAACAAGGTGTAAACTCAGTCACCATTTACAGTACAAATAACAAGGTGTAAACTCAGTCACCATTTACAGCACAAATAACAAGGTGTATCCTCAGTCACCATTTACAACACATATAACAAGGTGTAAACTCAGTCACCATTTACAGCACAAATAACAAGGTGTAAACTCAGTCACCATTTACAGCACAAATAACAAGGTGTAAACTCAGTCACCATTTACAGCACGAATAACAAGTTGTAAACTCAGTCACCATTTACAGCACAAATAACAAGTTGTAAACTCAGTCACCATTTACAGCACCAATAACAAGGTGTATCCTCAGTCACCATTTACAACACATATAACAAGGTGTAAACTCAGTCACCATTTACAGCACAAATACAAAGGTGTAAACTCAGTCCCCATATACAGCACAAATAACAAGGTGTAAACTCAGTCACCATTTACAGCACAAATAACAAGGTGTAAACTTAGTCGCCATTTACAGCACGAATAACAAGGTGTAAACTCAGTCACCATTTACTGCACAAATAACAAGTTGTAAACTCAGTCACCATTTACAGCACCAATAACAAGGTGTATACTCAGTCACCATTTACAGCACAAATAAAACGGTGTAAACTCAGTCACCATTTACAGCACCAATAACAAGGTGTATACTCAGTCACCATTTACAGCACAAATAACAAGGTGTAAATTAAGTCGCCATTTACAGCACAAATAACAATGTGTAAACTCAGTCACCATTTACAGCACACATAACAAGGTGTAAACTCAGTCACCATTTACAGCACAAATAACAAGGTGTAAACTTAGTCACCATTTACAGCACAAATAACAAGGTGTAAACTCAGTCACCATTTACAGCACAAATAACAAGTTGTAAACTCAGTCACCATTTACAGCACCAATAACAAGGTGTATACTCAGTCACCATTTACAGCACAAATAAAAAGGTGTAAACTCAGTCGCAATTTACAGCACAAATAACAAGGTGTAAACTCAGTCACCATATACAGCACAAATAACAAGGTGTAAACTCGGTCATCATTTACAGCACAAATAACAAGGTGTAAACTCAGTCACCATATACAGCACAAATAACAAGGTGTCAACTCAGTCACCATTTACATCACATATAACAAGGTGTAAACTCAGTCACCATTTACAGCACAAATATAAAGGTGTAAACTCAGTCCCCATATACAGCACAAATAACAAGGTGTAAACTCAGTCACCATTTACAGCACAAATAACAAGTTGTAAACTCAGTCACCATTTACAGCACAAATAACAAGGTGTAAACTCAGTCACCATTTACAGCACGAATAACAAGTTGTAAACTCAGTCACCATTTACAGCACAAATAACAAGGTGTAAACTCAGTCACCATTTACAGCACCAATAACAAGGTGTAAACTCAGTCACCATTTACAGCACAAATAACAAGGTGTAAACTGAGTCACCATTTACAGCACAAATAACAAGGTGTAAACTCAGTCACCATTTACAGCAAAAATAACAAGGTGTAAACTCAGTCACCATTTACAGTACAAATAACAAGGTGTAAACTCAGTCACCATTTACAGCACAAATAACAAGGTGTATCCTCAGTCACCATTTACAACACATATAACAAGGTGTAAACTCAGTCACCATTTACAGCACAAATAACAAGGTGTAAACTCAGTCACCATTTACAGCACAAATAACAAGGTGTAAACTTAGTCACCATTTACAGCACGAATAACAAGGTGTAAACTCAGTCACCATTTACTGCACAAATAACAAGTTGTAAACTCAGTCACCATTTACAGCACCAATAACAAGGTGTATACTCAGTCACCATTTACAGCACAAATAAAACGGTGTAAACTCAGTCACCATTTACAGCACCAATAACAAGGTGTATACTCAGTCACCATTTACATCACAAATAACAAGGTGTAAATTAAGTCGCCATTTACAGCACAAATAACAATGTGTAAACTCAGTCACCATTTACAGCACACATAACAAGGTGTAAACTCAGTCACCATTTACAGCACAAATAACAAGGTGTAAACTTAGTCACCATTTACAGCACAAATAACAAGGTGTAAACTCAGTCACCATTTACAGCACAAATAACAAGTTGTAAACTCAGTCACCATTTACAGCACCAATAACAAGGTGTATACTCAGTCACCATTTACAGCACAAATAAAAAGGTGTAAACTCAGTCGCAATTTACAGCACAAATAACAAGGTGTAAACTCAGTCACCATATACAGCACAAATAACAAGGTGTAAACTCGGTCATCATTTACAGCACAAATAACAAGGTGTAAACTCAGTCACCATATACAGCACAAATAACAAGGTGTCAACTCAGTCACCATTTACATCACATATAACAAGGTGTAAACTCAGTCACCATTTACAGCACAAATATAAAGGTGTAAACTCAGTCCCCATATACAGCACAAATAACAAGTTGTAAACTCAGTCACCATTTACAGCACCAATAACAAGGTGTATACTCAGTCACCATTTACAGCACAAATAAAAAGGTGTAAACTCAGTCGCAATTTACAGCACAAATAACAAGGTGTAAACTCAGTCACCATATACAGCACAAATAACAAGGTGTAAACTCGGTCATCATTTACAGCACAAATAACAAGGTGTAAACTCAGTCACCATATACAGCACAAATAACAAGGTGTCAACTCAGTCACCATTTACATCACATATAACAAGGTGTAAACTCAGTCACCATTTACAGCACAAATATAAAGGTGTAAACTCAGTCCCCATATACAGCACAAATAACAAGGTGTAAACTCAGTCACCATTTACAGCACAAATAACAAGTTGTAAACTCAGTCACCATTTACAGCACAAATAACAAGGTGTAAACTCAGTCACCATTTACAGCACGAATAACAAGTTGTAAACTCAGTCACCATTTACAGCACAAATAACAAGGTGTAAACTCAGTCACCATTTACAGCACCAATAACAAGGTGTAAACTCAGTCACCATTTACAGCACAAATAACAAGGTGTAAACTGAGTCACCATTTACAGCACAAATAACAAGGTGTAAACTCAGTCACCATTTACAGCAAAAATAACAAGGTGTAAACTCAGTCACCATTTACAGTACAAATAACAAGGTGTAAACTCAGTCACCATTTACAGCACAAATAACAAGGTGTATCCTCAGTCACCATTTACAACACATATAACAAGGTGTAAACTCAGTCACCATTTACAGCACAAATAACAAGGTGTAAACTCAGTCACCATTTACAGCACAAATAACAAGGTGTAAACTTAGTCACCATTTACAGCACGAATAACAAGGTGTAAACTCAGTCACCATTTACTGCACAAATAACAAGTTGTAAACTCAGTCACCATTTACAGCACCAATAACAAGGTGTATACTCAGTCACCATTTACAGCACAAATAAAACGGTGTAAACTCAGTCACCATTTACAGCACCAATAACAAGGTGTATACTCAGTCACCATTTACATCACAAATAACAAGGTGTAAATTAAGTCGCCATTTACAGCACAAATAACAATGTGTAAACTCAGTCACCATTTACAGCACA
Organism: Ampullaceana balthica; assembly: GCA_944989445.1. Classification (NCBI taxonomy): domain Eukaryota; kingdom Metazoa; phylum Mollusca; class Gastropoda; family Lymnaeidae; genus Ampullaceana; species Ampullaceana balthica. The sequence continues at coordinate 1,551 of CALYLW010002361.1, read as the reverse complement.
CATAACAAGGTGTAAACTCAGTCACCATTTACAGCACAAATAACAAGGTGTAAACTTAGTCACCATTTACAGCACAAATAACAAGGTGTAAACTCAGTCACCATTTACAGCACAAATAACAAGTTGTAAACTCAGTCACCATTTACAGCACCAATAACAAGGTGTATACTCAGTCACCATTTACAGCACAAATAAAAAGGTGTAAACTCAGTCGCAATTTACAGCACAAATAACAAGGTGTAAACTCAGTCACCATATACAGCACAAATAACAAGGTGTAAACTCGGTCATCATTTACAGCACAAATAACAAGGTGTAAACTCAGTCACCATATACAGCACAAATAACAAGGTGTCAACTCAGTCACCATTTACATCACATATAACAAGGTGTAAACTCAGTCACCATTTACAGCACAAATATAAAGGTGTAAACTCAGTCCCCATATACAGCACAAATAACAAGGTGTAAACTCAGTCACCATTTACAGCACAAATAACAAGTTGTAAACTCAGTCACCATTTACAGCACAAATAACAAGGTGTAAACTCAGTCACCATTTACAGCACGAATAACAAGTTGTAAACTCAGTCACCATTTACAGCACAAATAACAAGGTGTAAACTCAGTCACCATTTACAGCAACAATAACAAGGTGTAAACTCAGTCACCATTTACAGCACAAATAACAAGGTGTAAACTGAGTCACCATTTACAGCACAAATAACAAGGTGTAAACTCAGTCACCATTTACAGCAAAAATAACAAGGTGTAAACTCAGTCACCATTTACAGTACAAATAACAAGGTGTAAACTTAGTCACCATTTACAGCACAAATAACAAGGTGTAAACTCAGTCACCATTTACAGCACAAATAACAAGTTGTAAACTCAGTCACCATTTACAGCACAAATAACAAGGTGTAAACTCAGTCACCATTTACAGCACAAATATCAAGGTGTAAACTCAGTCACCATTTACAGCACAAATAACAAGTTGTAAACTCAGTCACCATTTACAGCACAAATAACAAGGTGTAAACTCAGTCACCATTTACAGCACAAATAACAAGGTGTAAACTCGGTCACCATTTACAGCACAAATAACAAGTTGTAAACTCAGTCACCATTTACAGCACAAATAACAAGGTGTAAACTCAGTCACCATTTACAGCACAAATAACAAGGTGTAAACTCAGTCACCATTTACAGCACAAATAACAAGGTGTAAACTCAGTCACCATTTACAGCACAAATAACAAGGTGTAAACTCAGTCACCATTTACAGCACAAATAACAAGGTGTAAACTCAGTCACCATTTACAGCACCAATAACAAGGTGTAAACTCAGTCACCATTTACAGCACAAATAACAAGGTGTAAACTCAGTCACCATTTACAGCACAAATAACAAGGTGTAAACTCAGTCACCATTTACAGCACAAATAACAAGGTGTAAACTCAGTCACCATTTACAGCACAAATAACAAGGTGTAAACTCAGTCACCATTTACAGCACAAATAACAAGGTGTAAACTCAGTCACCATTTA